>SKCR01009411.1:0-129606 GCA_019454045.1 Zanthoxylum bungeanum
ATAGGTACATTATCTTATCTTTGTACGTTAATGATATACTTATAGGTAGACATGATAAAGAATTTGTAAAACACGTCAATGGATGGTAATCATCTAACTTCGAGATGAAAGATATGGGTGAAGCTGCATATATTCTTGGGGTTAAGATCTCAAGAAATCGTTCAAACAATTTATTATCTCTTTCACAAGAGTCATACATAAAGAAAATTCTTGAACGCTTCCAAATACAGGCTTGCAAACTCATTGATACTCCTATCACAAAAAACTAAAGCTTTAAGTCATAGATTGTATCCTGAAACTCCACAGGAAAAGGAACAAAGTAAGAAAGTTCCTTATGCAAGTGCAGTTGGAAGTTTAATGTACGTAATGTTGTGTACAAGACCCTATATCTGTTTCGCTGTTGGAATGGTAAGTAGATACCAATCCAATCCAGTACTAGCACATTGGAAAGCAGTTAAAAGAATATTTAGGTATCTAAAAGGGACAACTGATTACTCATTGTGTTATCAAGAGAATGATCTGCAATTGCAAGGCTATACCGATGCTGATTGGGGAGGAGATTTAGATGAAAGAAAATCTACCTCCGATTTTATTTTCTCGCTAAATAATGGTGCCATATCGTGGAGTAGTAAGAAATAATCTTTTATAGCCTTATCCACAATGGAGGCTGAATTTATGGATTTTTCATCTGCAGTATAAGAAGCTGTGTGGTTGAAAAGGTTCTTGGATCATTTGGGTATGTCAAATGATGCTTCTAATCCAGTATTAGTTAACTGTGATAGTGAAGCAGCAATATCTTATACAAAAGACCCAAAATTTCATTGTAAAACGAAACATATAGATACCAAATATAACTTTATAAAAGGCATAGTTGCATGAGAAGAGGTAAACAGAAAGTACATTTCTACGCAAGAGATGGTAGCAGATCCATTGACCAAGCCTATTCCAAGAGATTTATTTATTAGACATGTAAAAACTCAGGGATTGGGTAGATGTTAATGTACTTATATATTATAATGTGTTATTTTTCCCAATAATGTTTACTAATTTTAATACTTATTGATATTTGTGTTCAATGTTTACATGTTACTATGTTGATACATGTTTAAACAAATATACTATTAGCTAGTATGAGAAATATGTCGGATAAGTGAATGATTGACCCTCTCACACGGGCAATCGCCTCCATAAATTTGTGTTGATGAGAGATTAGATAAATTTTTAAGCCAATTATCTAAGTGATAATTTAAAGAGCTCAAGATTGAAAATAAAAATAATGTCATTGTGATGTCATTTTCTTTGTGATATGACCTAATGTGAATAAGTTCATTTCACCTTACTTATCCTAATGTCAGATATGAGTTAGATATTATGTTTTGTCTGAACTATCTTCTGTACAGTATTTTATGAGATATATGTTTCATTGGAAAAGAGAGAATATCTTAGCACATGTTTTCATACCATATGTACAATTACGACTATTCAGGGTCATACAAGTAAAAATCTTGGTCTTGATATTGTGTGAGACCCTTGAGATTATTTCAATCTAACGTTGTACCCTTTAGACTCTTGTCTGCTTCTCAAAACTTAGAATTGATTATCGCTATCTTGGAGTGTTACTAAAGGATCATGAAAGATTCGATCCAAAAGAACATCTTCTGAAAAACGAATTAAATCAAGGTTGAGAGATTCGAGAAAGGAGAAAGATCATTATATGAGTAATATCGCATTAGCTTATATTCACTAGTCGACTAATTATATTGTTCTATGTGATCAAATATGATTGTGAATACAAAATAAATATTACATTCGAAAAGAGATCGAGAGAGATATAATATGATAAATGATCGAGGATATTGCATACCTAATCCATTATGGTTGTTTCTATTATTCAAATAGCTATATATTCCTAACATGTGTATAGCAAGTGAGCTCTCGAAGTATGCTGGTCGCACGACATAATTGCTAAGTATGAATTATTCTTGTCGAGACGATAAAAATTATTGATCTCATCATATGTGAGTGGGAGATGTTAGAAGTAAACATTAACAACATTTGGAAAATATTAATGGGAAATATTGGTACACCAATGATGGTAATATTTTTGGAGGGTTTGAGGAAGTCATCAATACATCTAAATACATGTGATTGTTAGTGTCCTATACATGCCACAAGATCTCTAAGATGATTTGTGTGTGAATATTAAAGAAGTTTGTGGAATAAACTTACAATGAACGAATTAGAGATTTCAAAAATCTTTGATGTTTGTGAAGAGCTCCAAGCTTTTCTTGTGTTCCAAACTCAAGGAATTAGTTTCCCTATCACCTTGATTCACTCCTGAAGTGCTAGCTCAAAGAAATTTTGCAACAAAACTTCAAATGGGAGATAAGGAAGCTCACGGCAGTGAGCTATTTGGAGAAGAAAGAGTTGATGTGAATAGTAACTTGTGTGTAACTTCCAAAATTGACTTGCTTTATATATAATAAGTTTGTGTGTTGGATTTGGTTTGAGTGTTTTATAAGTAAAGCCAAGTCTTACTTCCAACAAATCAAATCCATAAATCAAGCCCAACCACTTCCATCACATGTCTAACATGTTGATGTAAGTGAAGTGGGTCCCACCACTTTTAAATTCCAAATTTAAGTCGGCTAACCCAATACGCAACTTCGCTCGGCCCCAGGTTCGTTTAATTCCGAACTAAATGAATTTTCCATTCCGACATAATTAAATCCAATTTAATTAAATAATTATACCTCATAAAATTATTACGAAAGTCGCTTATGAATTAATTCCAAATTAATTCGTTCGCCCGAATTAAAATCCAATTTTAACTCCGCATTGAAATCCGATTTCAATTAAGATATCCAATATATTATTTAATCAATTAATTCCAAATTAATCGCGTTCTCTCTTCTATGTGAATTTTATCCCAGATAAATTCTTTCCGTAATTAATCCCAAATTAATTTTCTCTCTCTCATAATTAATCTTAGATTAATTCTGTTCGAGTCAAATTTCATCGGTGAATCTTTGGGAAGCGACCAATGAGATCCCTGGATATGTTGGCAGTAAATACGGTCATTGGACTATCCGAATACGTGTGTACCTAGTACCACGTTCTTACCGATTTACAAGACATGGTTGGCTTCTAGCAAAACACTGTGCCTACCCAATTCTCCAGAAATATTCTTTTAAGGAATACATAATCTTTAATAGGCGTAGTATACTAGGCATTGCGTATTACGATCTAATATCAGATGTCACATGCTAGGCCTGCGGCTGTAATTGTGTCTGCCCCTTACGAAGCATATATCGGATCACTAGCAACTAGTCTCTTTAATCGGATAATCATGACCTAGTCATACTATCCCGATAGCTGCAGTATATGAGAGTACTAGTTTTGTATCCCTGCGTGATCATCTTCTCCATATGACTGAAGTGATACTTCCATCTTGACATCACATCCAATACACTACGATTCTCAATAAACCTAGAAGAGGCGTACACATAACCTGTTAAAGCACCGGATGACCAAAACCAAAGCGTATTGATTGTCGCAAGTATTAGCTTGTGTTTATTGTTTATTATGAGTAGCTAATTCATTAAATCTAAGGTTGTAATAGATTCAAGCATGTTTAATTAATTATTTACATATTTTTATTCCTTTGGATTTTTTATTTATTATTTAGTATTCTTTGTGCCTTGAATGTTTTTTTATTTATTTTACAAATAATATAATAATATTGATAAATCCTTAGAAACTTGATATAGGAAATTTGGATTAGCCGTATAAATAATAACGTGTGATAAAAAAAACCTGCAGGGCATGCGTAGCCAATTTTAGAACTTGAGCTTAATGAATTTGGTTTAATCTAATTAACAAAGACATATAGTTAATTAATTTATTCTGAATATATTTACATGACCATCGAAAGAGGCTTGTGAATAATTTAGTGTTATAGGTTAATAATTAATAACAATAACCCAATTGAATGAAAAATGCATGAACCCATTGAATGCATACTTAGGTGAAGTTACAACCCTACATTCTTCTATCTATAAGGTTTTCCAATATTTTTTATTTGTTATTTGTTTAATTTTAGTAATTTGATTATATATAATTCTCTTATCAATAGTTTAGTTTAAGTTAAGTAGATTAATCTTGATATTAATAAGAGAAATATTAAGTCATTGTGGGTTCGGCATCCAACTAATAGTCACTGTATTACTTGAGCGATATGTGCGCTTGCGTGCTGGATATATAATATCATGATCACGTTTTTGGTGCCCTTTCCGGGGACTTAATTTATTTATCTTGATTAATATTAGGATAATTTTACTTGCTTAGGTAAACACCCCTCCATTTTTTTCTTTTTTTATCTTTCTTTTACTTCATTTGGTCGATGTAATGGAGTATCATTGGGCGATGGAGGTATTAAGAGCCATAAGAGGAGATGCTACACCCCATGTCAGTAAGACACAGTCCAATTTTCTGAGGATTGTTGTCCAAACCAACAACTATCAATGGACGTCTGAGAGAAGTGACGTAATAAATGCTCAAGCCTTTCAGAGCACGATGATGAGATGTGATATATGTGAGGGCAACCACCCGAGTGATCATTGCATGTTCAATTACAATCCATGGTGGTAAAATCATCAAAATTTTACATGGTATAACAATGAAGGTCATACATATCCCACTGAACCATTATATCCCTTATACCCACCACAAGCTCAAGAATTTCCTCAAGAATCAAAACAATTCGTGGAGGAACTGCTTATATCGATGGTCGAACTGAACAAACTTGCTACTGAGTTAAACAATGATAACGTGAAGAATATGATTAGATTGGAAGCAATAATACAAAGTCAAGCCGCATCTTTGAAAAGATTGGAAGACTAAATAATACAATTAGCCAATAATCAGAGCTCATACCTCAAGAGATAATGTCAGATTATACTAAAGAAGCCCTCTGAAGTCAAGAGATTCATAATAACATTGTATTAGAGAGAAAGACAAAGCTGTATAAATAGTTAGAGGTATCCTATCAAGAGCCTGAACAAGTAGAGTCTCGAATTGATCTAGATAACCCTTCATTCACTTAGTGTATTTATGAATAGACACAAGTAGGTGAGATACCCATACCCTTCATACCAACAAAGCAAGATGGGGGTTTAGGGACATACATATCAAACGATGTTAGTCGGGATACATCAACTTTGTACCCCAGAATTGAAAATCTTGAAGTATACATTGTGCAAATGTTTCTACATTAATGAAGAAGTGATAGAACAAGGAGTTTGGTAAGAGCAGTTGTGGGAGAATATTATAAATCTCATGACATGACAAGATACATCATAACATAGGGAAGCTAGCATTATTAATATCGTTCATAAGCTTGACAGAGTGATAATACCATTCCAAGTCAAGAATCCTTCAAGACCTTATAACAGTCTGTCTTTCAATACCCCATAGAGAAAAGGTTGAAGAAGGTAGCATGGGCACTAAATGGAAAAGAATTGTACTTGCCACCTCATTTTTGGAAAAGGCGCTTGAAGAGTAATGCTCATGGCATTGTCTTATCTAGGACATTCAAATCGACATTGAAGCCTCCTTGAAGGAAGATCTTTAAAGAACGTCCGGCTAAAGACGTTAAACTTAGCGCTAGTGGGGAGACAACCGACGCATTTATTTTTTTATTTTTTTTTCTTTTACTTCCGTTTTATTTTATTGTGTGCTAGTTGCGTATTAATAGTTTGCATGTTTATTTATGCAGGTACTAATATAACCCACACAGCCCGCGCAGAAAAATTCTAATCAGCAGCAGCCTTATCAACTCCATGAACGGTAGTGTTGTTCCTCACTCTTTGTTTCTTTATGCTTATTTTACATTGAGGACAATATAAATTTTAAGTTTAGGGGTGTGTGTGCATGTTAGTGTTAGTTATTACTATTTAAAAAAATAAAAAAAAAAAACCTTTGAAAAAATAGTCATATGTAGTACAATATAAGTCTAATGATGAGTTTGTTTGCCTTAGGATGAAATCTTAGAAATGATTAGTGCTCAATTTACTTTTAGCTGATGTCTTGAATAGGTGATCTAGGTTATACTCATACAGCCTAGGTGGTTGGCAAAGTAACTAGTTGAAGAAAATTATTTCAAGATGAATTGTCCGTTGGTTTAGATATTTGTCTCTATTTGTAATTATTTATGTTATATGGTATGGCTAGAGAAAACAAAAAAAATAAAGACATTTTGTGAAAATGAAAAGAACAAAAAAAAATAAAAAATAAACCACATATAACCGATAAGCATGAAACTACCCATAGGCGAGTGTTAGGACCACCACGAGGAGAAATATTACCTTAAAGGGTAGGTGAGTCAAAATATAAAGAAAAAAAAGAAGTCATACCATATCGAGCTTAATGTGCAAATAAAGAATATTTTTGAGATATGTAGGTTGGTTTGACCCATCAGATCCTAACTTTTGATACGAAATCATCGAGTTGACTTCCTTAGGATTTGAGCTGCGACCAAACCTCTTCACATACATAATGTGAGTCCGACTTAGATAAATTATTCAAGAATTTGGATTTGAGTTGTGTTGGGTACATTGAAGGTTCTTGGTTTTCATTATTGGGCATTCTCCAAGGATAATATTATGTGTAAATCCCATGACGGTTTTGTTTAGTGATTTATTTTTGCATTTGTGTGTGATTGCATGTCTATGATGAATGAAGTTTGTGGGTGTCGTCACTGTAAGCCTTCACGAGACTTAACTCGTCCACTAGGGCCGCCTAGGGATTTAAAGGCTTGTTACACACGCTAAATGTAATCGTGATCCCTACGAAATTGGCTTAGGTTAATTTATTTTATTTTTTTTATATTTTTATTTTGCTCGAGGACTAGCAAAATAGTAAGTTTGGGGTGTAATGAGTGGTTAATAACGTTATATTTTCTTCCATTTGTCTTAATATTTTGTTGGTAATATCGAGTTTTTATGAGCTTTGATGTGTTTTTACAAGTTAAAATCATATCACGACTCATTGGAATTAAGTAAAGATAAAAACGGTAATACATGGAGCAAATTAGGGCAAATTCAGAGTCAAGACACGCGTATGAAGCCATCTTGGCAGAGGTGATGGCGTCGCGACGCCCCTAGGTATGAAGATTACATAAATTTCCAGAGAAGATGGCGTCGTGATGCCCAGACACTGAAGATTACATATATATTTTGCTAGAAAGCATACGTTGTAATGCCACTTCTTGAGTCACGATGCCCATCCAGTAGTATCGCAACGCGCCGGTTGATAACAAGAGCATTGTCGTAACGACCGGGAATTTCAACTACTGTTACAAGGTAAGAAGGGTGTCACATAATATAAATTATGTTTGGAAACATATATTCTCGTGAGATGACTATCGATAAATTCTTCGAGAATCCGATACTAGATATTACGATGTTCCACTCCGGATAGCCCATGGTATTTGGGCCGTAACTTTTTCATACGAACTTCAATTTTTATGAATTTTATATCATCAGAAATCTGAGATCGAGCGCGTTGAACATTTTTCCAAATTCAAAGCAGAAATCAGATGAAAATGCGAATTAAAAATTTGGATGAATAGTACCCAAGGGCATTCTAGTAATTCTACAAACTTCTTCAAATTTCTACACTTTTCTTATTTTTTTTAATGATCAATTATAAAAGAAAATACTATTCACAAATTCAAAAATGGAAAACAAAAAGAAAGTAGAAGAAATGTGGGAGAAAAGAAGATAAGAAGAATAAGAGAAGAAGAATAAGAAGAAAGAGATAAGAGGAAAAAAAAAGAAGAAAGAAACAAAGAATGAAAGAACTTGGCAACCATAAGAGACTTGGGAAATGTTGGAAATCAAAAGAAAGAGGTAAGAAATCCATGACCGAAATTGTGAAATATTAAGTTTTGATGATTTAATACTTGAATTAAGTTGTGAGCTTGAGTATGATGATGATGATTAAGTGGTTAATAAGTATGAAAATAAATGGTATTGAGTAGGAATAAGAAATTGGGGTATTGAGTTAATTAGGGGTTTTGAGATTTAAGAAATTTAAAGATTGCTTTGATGATGTTTTATGATGGGTGAATATAGAATTGTTGTATAAGAGATTAAATATGGAAGAAGGAAAGTGTATTTGGGCATAAAGACATGAAGAAGTTGGTTTCAGGCCTGAATTTTGGGCTTGCGACGCGACGTGAATCACCATGTGTCGCGACGCGTTCTGGGAAATTTGTGAAGATCTGTTTCTGATTTGCACGCATTGTGATACGCAAGAAACTTGTGTCATGACGCGCACAGGAAATCCAGGCCATCATTTCTGGAATTAATCGCGTCGTGACGTGCAATACCTTGCGTCGCGACGCGAAGACCGGAACTTCCCTAAAATAGTTTTAAACCATCCTAGCTCATGTTGGGGTTTTATGGCGGAAGTCCGGTAACGCAGCGGAAACGCGGAAAATCAAAATTTTCTGATTTCAAAATTTTTCTTGGATCAATTAAATAAACTTATTTATTTAATTATCCAATTATCAAATTCTGAAAATTTACACAAGAAACCAAATTTCTTGGTAATTACCGAATTGGCCCAAAACTTTGCAAATTGATCATTTTAGTCAAAAAAATTGTCAAATACAATTTTGGATGATTCTAAATCAGTTCTAAAATTATTTTCAACATATCAAATACATCAAAATCAGATTGCAACAAAGATCCCAAACTTTAAGTAAATTACCGAGGGGTCCCCAAATTTTCGGTTAATTATAATTTAGTCCATTTTGTTCAAAACATGCCAAGATCAAATCCAATCAACCCAAAATTTTACATGCATCATATAAACTCCATAATACATCACATATATGAAAATCTCTAAATTTGGAGTGTGTTAAGAACCCTAATTTTTCAATTTTATCAAATTGAGTAATTTTACCAAATCTTTAAAATCCAACACTTTAGTTAATTCTTTACAACACCAAACAAGTCTCACCACTTTGAAATAACTCTAGAACAATTCTAGGTCACCAAGGAGTGGCTCAACAACTCTAGAATAACAACTTGATTTCCAAAGAATCAAAAGTAAGCCTTTGCAACCATTTCAAGCTTACTTACATGCATATTTCTTTCATTCAAGTTCACAACCAAATAAACACAAACTATAAGAAAAGAGACAACACCAAAGCAACACAAGATGATTCTAAGCATGTCAAAAATAATTTTCATGTTGAAGACTTTGAAGAAAAACTTACAAAACCAAGATTTTCCAAGCCTTTTTCCTTTAGCCTTCAAGCTTTTCTCTCAACTACTTTTGTGTTATATTTGGTATCTAATGAACTTGTTAAACCCTAAAAATGAAATAAAACAATATATACCTCCTCCAAAATTAGCCTTGGTCTAATTTGGTGTAGTATAAATATCTAGATATTATTTTTTTTGTTTCATTTAAAGTTACTTTATCAACTTGCAAACTTTATCATTACACCTTTAATGAAAATTCATAAGTCAACAAAAGCAACTCAAAAATATAACAAGAAATTGATATTTTCAATTTTTAACAATTAAAACAAATATCTTAAGAAGTCAAACTCAATTTGACAACCATTTCCTTTAATGTATAAGTAAACAATATACACTTATAATCATTTCCTAACTTTATCATTTTGTAAGATATTTATATTTTAATTATATTAATTATTTAATAATTAAATATTTAATCAAATAATTAAAAACAAATATCTCAAATATATGTATTATATTTACTTTAAATATCTGAAATACATATATAAATGATATATGTCAAATACCTTTATTTGATAATTTATTAATGTGTATTTAATAATATCATATATTAAATACAAATACACATTAATTAGGAAATGGCGGTTCGGCCCATTTGCATGTATTTTTCGTTTAACATTTAAACGATTTATAAATAATCACCATTATTTATAAAAGTCGACCTAGTGCTCTACGAGTATATTTCATTAGTGAGACTCTATAGATTCATGTATATCCATCACAAAATCCAATTTCGTGTCCATAATTTACCCACCCGTAAATTATGACGACCACGGATAAACTAGCTGAATCATACAAGTCGAGGTCATTGCATATGTATAATCCCTCCGTCACAGGTATCTGGATAATCCCAGAGATATAGATTTAAACGTCAAATCTCTATAGGTATTATCATGTCGACGATTCTATTAGCAATCTATATATAACATTCGTAACTCATTTCCAAAGTATATTATGGCCATAGATTTAACTGATTGCTAATCATATATGGACTACATATGCTCTATACACAGAACTGACGGATCCTATCTTGATACACACAGGATATCGTGAGGATCGGTCCATACCCAACGAACAAGCGGAGATCTGATCTAAATAGATCGGTGACGTGACTGCCATCTAAGTGTGGAGGATGTCTCATACATCCACAGTGGTATCTCAAGTCGAATGACCATTATGCTACTCAACCCGAGAATATTCTTATTGACGTTGGTGTACCATATACTAAGAATCTTCGGTGAGTCATTCAATGTTTATTCACAATAAACACCTACACGTCTATACGAGTCTCCCCAAACACATGGTTCATTGGGATAAACCATCAGACCAAGTCTCGATATACGACATATACTGATCTCAACAAATTTGACTAACCGATCCGTGTTAGTAAATCTTGACCGAGAACTATGTTTGATAATATACATTTAACAGTGTCATTTCCCAATGTCAATTACAAACTAGTTTTGTAACTGTGTACTGCATTATATATTATCGGGCCTTTGTCTAATATATACATATCACTAAACCACATTTAGTTTCAATCTAATCGTAATCAGATCGAATATGTATATACAAACAAGAGGTGCAACCATAAATGGGTAATAATATGGAAAAGTGGATTGTTCATATTCATGAATCAGACATAAATACGGTCCGGATTGACACTCTGAGTACCAACCCCAACAATTTCTCCAACTTGCTCTTGTGCCCATCCACGGTATCATATACACATCTCAATGTATATCGTATACGCATAGCCCTCAAAAGCTCACCTAGCACTTAAGAGGTAGGCAACAAGAAGTAGGTTCGCTATAACATAATGAGTTTTTCAAACAAACCCAATCGTTTCCCATAGCCAACATCATTCATATTTTGTAGAATCTAAATTATACATTAATATGACTCTGATGCTACATCAGTATTGTGCTACAGCTAATGCGTTGTCCAAGTATTTAGGGATCAAGTCCAAAATATTATGAAGACAACCGCAAGCACAACATCAATATAAAACTTCTAATTTATAAGGTCATTATGCAACTTCATAAGTTACATCTAATTCCACTGAAAATGTAGAATCCTCAGTGACACTCTCACTGCACCTTTTCTGACTCTTTATGACGTAGACTGTCTAACGTCATAATTAGTCTCAAAACTAATATGACCCTAATGGTTGCAGACTTAATGCTTCACGAATTAGAAATTTGTTCTTAATATCTCAAAGATCACAAAGAACGTGTTTCTAAATCCATTCAATGGTCTACAAGGTATCAAAATAACTCGTAACAATTACGATTAAATCGATATCTACAATCGCACATAATAAAGTATTTATTATGTCATCATCAAATGATACATAAGATTGATTAGACATTCTAATCAATATCTCTTTCGAAAAGGGAATCATCCTTTACGAAAGATGAATACTTTATATAAGACACATATTAACTATCCAACAGTTATACTAACTGTCATACAGATAGCCTAGTTATGTCCTTTATTAGATCATATCTAATGTACGACTAATAGGAGTACTCACAAGTCTCCAAGTTTTATATCATATATAAGACTTTATATCAAATATAATAGAGACTACTCACACTTCTATCACTGAGTAAAGAAGACATAGGTAAACCTTTTACTTTACAAACATCTCATCATTACCATAATAATGATAATTTCATTAGGATATATAACACTAGAAAGTAATTTGTACGCTCCCACTAACCCTTCAAACACATATGTATTCTCTATACTTTGACAAGATCAGACAATCTGACTGATATAAAAATAGAGAACATAGATTTCCGGAAGACTTACCCGAGTCTACAATAGGCTTTATAAGCTAGCATACTAAATTGCGATCTCAGCAGAACACAAACTCTAGGGCTATTTCAGAATGAACTGTTCAAACAAAGAAATCACAACTGATCTCTTATCTAAACAAGCCATTCAAAAAACGCCACTGAGCATTCTTTTGCTAAAATTATAGTTTAATATCAACATTAACCAATATATCTTTAATTGTTCAATTAGCGTGACTAGAGACAAGTTTTGTCAGAATCTACAATAGATTGTTGAGTATAATTTTTCTCACTGTCATACTATAAAGGTCAAACCTTTAATAAGCTCACACTGCTTTTGTTGCGCAAACAATTAGCACATATCATGAACTAATTCATAATTAAAGCTTAATCAAGTTCAAAACTTGATCATAGTAAGCTACGAACAATCTTAGATCTATGGTTCAATAGTGAACTTCCAGAATCGATATCAAATATCGTTTCCATTATAAGTTATAGGATAATTTTCTTCGGTAAGAAAACAACAGAACCATTAAGTATCAAATACTCGTAAATGATTCTGATATCCTATTAGACTTATATAGAAGATGTATAAGGGTTGTTTCATCTTATTAATTATGTAGTTCCATTTATAATTTATCATTCTCACATTTGACTTCAATAAGTCAATTCTTTTATACAATTTTTACCATCCGATGTTACACACCAAGTAATAAAATAATTTTATTACTTAGGATCATATGAAAGATATTCTATTAAATAGAATATAATATTCTATTAAACAAAATAAACGATAAACTTTTACTTATACCTCTGAGGCGTAAGTAATTTCCATTGTATAACTATTATAAAAAAGAAAGATTCAAATCTCAAACTTTTCAAGATTCAAAATTTCTACCTATACACATCATATATGTAACTGTAGAAATTAATGGAACCTAAATTAAAAGATGAACTAGTGTTACTGGAGCATATCCCCAAGAGTATTGAAACTAATATGGCAACATTCAAGATGGAATCGTGGAAGAATAATATTGAATAAGAATCTTATTCATTGAATAATCTTAGAACTAATTGCCTTAAATTCATATGTTTGATCGTATCAAAGATCTTTGAACAGTTCAAAGACGTGTAATGAATTTTAAGGATAGAGTTCTCAAAAACTTCAGATTGAATATATTTGAACCAGTCAAAAAATATTTAATGTGCATTTCATCAGAACAGATTGAAAGTTCATGATACTTTCAAGACGTTCAATATGTGTTCCTTCAGAAACACGTAACTAAGTTATGACAATTCATAAACTAAGTTACAAAGTAAAGAAAACTACCTTAAGCAATTACAATTCATTAAACTACATATATCTAATGTATCAGTTTAATAAATCTGGTGGTCCAATGACAAATCATTGGTTAAACGAGATTTTAATCACCTTCCCGAATACAATATTCATTAAATGGATAAGGATATGTGGTGTGATCTCGTATCAAACCATCATTTACCATATGGAATAAGCATATAATGCTTAAGTGATAAAATCTCATAAAGCACCGTTCTAAATTATTTACTTTACCAAATAATTTTCTTAATGTTTATCTCTACTTAAATGACACTACTAGTTATATTTAAATTATATAACAATTGTTTATAAAGAACAAGTAACTATCCAATAGTCGCAAGTTTCGATATCAAATATCAAAACAATCATTAACTAATATTTTAAATAACTAGACGGGAGATCTGGTATCCAATACCTATAGTTGTAGTATTGTGAAAATCGATATTTTCTATACACAACTATACGCATCTTCTTTCTTTAGCTTTACTATTTACATTCGACTATTCATAATAATTGCAAATAACTGATTAGCAAATTGTGTCAGACACATTGCCTCGAAAGGTCATTAAAGCTAAGAAACGTCATTACTAGATAAACAAATACCTAATAGGGCTTTCTTAATGCCAGTCAAGAATCTTGAGTCATGAACTTACTCGTGTCAATTCTTACTGCACAAGAAACTATTCTCTCTACAGAAAATATCCTAAAAGGGATATCTATCTAGATTATCTGTCATGATTTAGAAACTAAGTCACTAACCATCTTGATTTTTCAAGAAAAACGGAACAACAGTTCCTGATGGTTTAGAAAAATCTAAAAAAAAATCCTAATCTAATAGTATCTAGAACCTATTCTAGAATAACTGTAACCAAGAGTCGAGTCAGATAACATATCAAAATATGTGTGCAGTGAATAGAAGTTCAATTCTATTAAAACAATAGAATAAAGAAACAAACAAACGGCAATTTCCATAATAATACACACTGCCTAAGTTATGGAATTTTTTTAAACTTAGCAGTGTATCCCACTATTTTACGTAATATCGTTATCCCCAACGAAAAAAATGAGAATTCAATAATTAAATCGAATTCCATAATGGGAAGTGCACCCCATGAATATATTTCGACTCACAACAGAGGCACGGTCTCGCCTACGTATATTCATCAGATAGACAACTCATTTGTCAATCACTCAATAGTGACTCTTGGGTTTCGATCCTGGTCATTTCTCGTTGTGACAGCTAGGTCACGTTCACAATGAGGCGTACCAAGGTTAAACTCGCCAATGATAAACTCAAGCTACTTGCGTAACCCTGACAGCTAGGGCACGTTCATGATTCTATTTTTTCTTGAATTTATCTAGTATCTGATATACATCCGGCATAAATAAATCTCTATCGGCTATACCCTCACAGCAGAGGCACAATCTCAGATATAGTCACAGAAAAATATTCATAAATCGTATTGACAAGACGGACTAAGAAATAAGTATTCCAAATACTAGTTACTTTAAAACCTTATTAAGCGGGGATATTCCATAAAGTGTCATACACTTTAAATTTAATCAATTAAATTAAAGCATGCATGTATTAAGCAAAGACAATAATAAAAATTAGATTTAAAGGGCCAATCATATCAAGGGGCTAAGAATCAGACTCGCTCTAATACCATTTTGTTGGGGTTTTATGGCGGAAGTCCGGTAACGCAGCGGAAATGTGGAAAATCAAAATTTTCCGATTTCAAAATTTTTCTTGGATCAATTAAATAAACTTATTTATTTAATTACTTAATTATCAAATTCTGAAAAATTACACAAAGAATCAAAAGTAAGCATTTGAAACCATTTCAAGTTTACTTACATGCATATTTCTTTCATTCAAGTTCACAACCAAATAAACACAAACTATAAGAGAAGAGACAACACCAAAGCAACACAAGATGATTCTAAGCATGTTAGAAATAATTTTCATGTTGAAGACTTTGAAGAAAAACTTACAAAACCAAGATTTTCCAAGCCTTTTTCCTTTAGCCTTCAAGCTTTTCTCTCAACTACTTTTGTGTTATATTTGGTGTCTAATGAACTTGTTAAACCCTAAAAATGAAACAAAACAATATATACCTCCTCCAAAATTAGCCTTGCCCGAATTTGGTGTAGTATAAATATCTAGATATTATTTTTTTGTTTCATTTAAAGTTACTTTATCAACTTGCAAACTTTATCATTACACCTTTAATGAAAATTCATAAGTCAACAAAAACAACTAAAAAAATATAACAATTATATTCATTTTAGGGTGTTGGCCGAAAATTACAATAATAAAAGGAAATTGATATTTTCAATTTTTAACAATTAAAACAAATATCTTAACAAGTCAAACTCAATTTGACAATCATTTCCTTTAATGTATAAGTCAACATTATACACTTATAATCATTTCATAACTTTATCATTTGGTAAGATATTTATATTTTAATTATATTAATTGTTTAATAATTAAATAATTAATCAATTAATTAAATACAAATATCTCAAATATATGTATTTTATTTACTTTAAATATCTCAAATACATATATAAATGATATATGTCAAATACATTTATTTGAAAATTTATTAATGTGTATTTAATAATATCATATATTAAATACAAATACATATTAATTAGGAAATGACGGTTCCACCCATTTGCATGTATTTTTCGTTTAACGTTTAAACGATTTATAAATAATCATCATTATTTATAAAAGTCGCCCTAGTGCTCTACGAGTATATTTCATTAGTGAGACTCTCTAGATTCAGGTATATCCGTCACAAAATCAAATTTCTTGACCATAATTTACCTACCCGTAAATTATGACGACCACGGATAAACTAGCTAAATCATACAGGTCGAGGTCATTGCATACGTATAATCCCTTCGTCACAGGTATCCGGATAATCCCAGAGAGATAGATTTAAACGTCAAATCTCTATAGGTATTATCTTGTCGATGATTCTATTAGCAATCTATATATAACATTCGTAACTCATTTCCAAAGTATATTATGGCCATAGATTTAACTGATTGTTAATCACATATGGACTACATATGCTCTGTACACAGAACTGACGGATCATATCTTGATAAACACAGGATATCATGAGGATCGGTCCACACCCAACAAACAAGCGGAGATCTGATCTAAATAAATCAGTGATGTGACTACCATCTAAGTGTGGAGGATGTCTCATACATTCACAGTGGTATCTCAAGTCGAATGACCATTATGTTACTCAACCCGGGAAGATTCTTATTGACGTTGGTATACCATCTACTAAGAATCTTCGGTGAGTCATTCAATGTTTATCCATTATAAACACCTACACATCTATACGAGTCTCCCTAGACTCATGGTTCATTGGGATAAACCATCGGACCAAGTCTTTATATACGACATGTACTAGTCTCAACGGATTTGACTAACCGACCCGTGTTAATAAATCTTGACCATGAACTATGTTTGATAATATACATTTAGCAGTGTCACTTCCCAATGTCAAATACAAACTAGTTTTGTAACTGTGTATTGCATTATATATTATCGGGCCTTTGTCTAATATATACATATCACTAAACCACATTCAGTTTCATTCTAATCGTAATCAGATCGAATATGTATATACAAACAAGAGGTGCAACCATAAATGAGTAATATTATGGATAAATGGATTGTTCATATTCATGAATCAGACATAAATACGGTCCGGATTGGTGCTCTGAGCACCAACCCCAACAGTTCCACCTTAGCGTGTTAGAGACCACCCTTAGGGCTCGTATAAATTCGCTTGCATATATTTCATTTTATTCCAAGCATGATATACTAGGTGACGATATTACGGACTTGAATTGAGAAAGTTTAACCTAGTTCCCAAACTCATCTCATGGTTTGTAATCTAAGCAATTTACCATTTATAGATCATTGCAGGAATTGCATTTTCCTTTGACGAAGCGATATAGCACTAGCCAGATTCCAATCTGTGATTGGACACTACCCTTTTAAATTGATTTTCATTTGGTTATTATTATCATATTTACTTTTACGCTTTATGGCGTTAGATCATTTTTAACACTGTCATTTCATAAAAGTTTATGATTTAAGTTATATTTGAGAAAGAAATGTTTTCATATGGTTTATGTTTTTCGAGGCATGGGGAAAAACCCACCTCAGTATGTAACTGAATACAGACATGGAATTGACGGATAGCACATGTGTATACGTAACGCCCCTGGATCCTAGTTCAGGACTAGGGATGACAGATGCCCCTAGATCCTAGTTTCAGAGCTTGGAGGGTAGCATAGATCCTCACCCCCAGTTCTAGTTCAGTGGATTGGGTGATGGCGATACGTAACGCCCTAAGTCCATTAGTTAATGGACAGTAGTGGCATGCTTTAGGGGACGGCGATATGTAATGCCCCGAAGTCATGGTTCGAATTCATGGCCCTAGTTAGACGTATGGGGGGACGACGATACGTAATGCTCCCATACGTCAGGTTTTCAGTGACATAGATCAGTTTTTGAAAATAGTTTTCAGTCACAGATTTTCAAAGTTAGTTTTCCAGAGAGAGATTTTCTAGAAAGATAAGTTTTTCAGAAACAGCAGATTTGTAAGAAACTTTTTGAAAATATAAGTTTTATTAAAAAGATTTCAGAAAAGGGTTTTTCAGAAAAAGAGTTTTCATATTAGGTTATTTCTGGAACCTTGGTTTTAGAACCAAATATTTTTATATCAATATTTCAGTTTTCGTCCACTCACTTTGGTCGTACAACGGTCTAACCCCCTTCCAATTTTCTATTTTTGCAGGTATCATCAGGGGACGAGCTCGGGAGGACGGATACTGATGCAGTCGCTAGGGTTTGGAGTCCACCAGATCAAGTCAGAGAGAGTGAGAGTCCAGTCTGAGTCAAGTAAAAGTTATGTTTTAGTCTTTGGTTGTAATAGTCATTGTAAAAGTAAGTGTTATTGAGTACAATCATTAATGTTAAGTTTGTATGTTATGTTTTTAAGCTTGGGCTACGGTCATATACTTTAGATATTTAAATAAAGAAAAGAATATTAGTATTTGTTCATGGATAGAGAGCCAGAGGCCTATGGGGTTAGTATGGTCTATCCATGCCGATAACATCTCTCGAATCGGGGATGTTACAAAGATGGTATCAGAGCATGGTCTAGGGAGTCAGTGACTGTAGTGGGTAGAGTATTGGGGTTTAGTATACGTAGTATGTCCGGGATACTCGTATACGAGGCACTACCTCTCCAGTATCTTATTCTCGAGTACGTCCTCAAGTTCCACAGACAGGTTTGTAAGCTTTCCTAGATCATTTGAATAGTATTCCTTACGAGGACATTTATATTCTAGATCCAAGTTAGGAGTCTTCTTGAAGTTATTCGGCCTATTACCAGAAATACAAACGATTCTATGAAATCATATGGTAAAAATATAAGAAAAGTTACCCAAAGGAGTAGGAAAGAAAATCTAGAAGGAAATTAAGGGAAGAAGTAAGGATACTTAAGCAACTAGAGTAAGATAAATAGAGAGACAGAATCAGATCGATAAAGGAGTACCAGAACCTATAGTAGTAAAGAGAATAGAAAAAGCTCGAGCAAGTGCTAGAGTGCCTGATAGATATAAGATTCCTTCCCTCCTCGAAGAATTCTTTCGAACAAATTCATGAGCCTCGAATACCTTATATAGATAGCAAGTTTCCCGAGTAATAAGGAATAGCCAGAAAGATAACAGAAGCAAGAAATCATGATTAGTCGTGGAGGCTTCTAATAGATGTGAGATGCCATAAGGATGTGGAGATTTTAGATTCTCCAAACATAGGCCCGCACACAAATAAGATGAATGACGTCAGAAAAATGATTAGTTGCCCTAACCAAGCAATCTGATAGAGACAAGACCCTGAGCTATATAGTTTACCAACACTTAGTGTTGTCCTGATGGAATCTAGCTCATACCTACCTTACATGAGAAATAGACCCTACCAGGACATAGGGTACCAGAACAATGATATCGAAAGCCATCAAGACATAAAGAGAAGAACCGATGAGACATAAAATAGTTCCAACTAGCATAGGTATACGCGACTGTAAGAAGCTCGACGAGAGTTCATCTTCAGAAATAGAAAACCTTGGAAGATAGATCGCCGAGGAGATGAGTAAGGATTTTTTTGAGGATGTAAAGAAGGGAACCCAGTATAACCCAAGGATCAAGGCAAGTGAGCACAAGGCTTACAAGACTAGTAGGAGTTCGCAAGATAAACTAAATGTAGTAGAGCCTACAGATCAGCCTAAGTCAATAGAAATCTGTGGAAGTATGAAGAATAAGGCCCGAGAGGTTTGAGATATTTAGGAAGTGACAAAAGTATCAGTATAGATAGTAGAACGGAGTGCCAAAGTCGAGATTTATAGCAAGAACGAAGAATAGAGATTTAGGAAGTAGTTAAGAGAACAAACCACTGCTAGCCTCAGTAGCAAGGCGTAGAGCAAAGAAATATGATATCCATATGGTAAGAGGGACGCGAGAAGTAACAAGGAAATTCAGTACATTTCTGGATAAAGATAACATAATGTGGAGATAGTAGTGTAGAAAATTTATAATAGTTGTGGGACCCCAAGACATGGAGTAGTCGACCAGGTTCCTGCAGAACGAATAACGACTCTTTCTTCTAGAAACTACGATTCCAATAAGCATATAGATATCTAACCAAAGCATCGCCGAGCTTAAGTGTTAAACAGAATACGTATCCACGGATCCCTATGGAATGTATATGCTTACCTCTTAACTTTGAGCCTAGAAAGAGAAGTATCGGTAAAGAAAAGCAATTGACAGATTTGACGAATCACGAGATGGCTAAAAAACCAAATCAATGAGTCTAATGAAATATAAATAAGAAGCATGAGATAGAATAGTACGAAGTCACAATAAGATGAGCTAAGTCTGGAAGCCACCGTTGAAATTAGTAACCCTTAAAGAAGTAAAAAATTTAGAAGTACGAAAACACTAGGGAGAACGACTCTCAGGAATATAGTGAACAACTTATAAGGAGTCTCATGGTATTGAGAAGGAAAGACTAGGTAAAGAGTAGCACCCGAACCAAGAAACTTAGTAAATATGTCTTAAGTAATCAAGTTGATGGAGTTTCTAGGGAAATAAAGATATAAGGAGTTCAAGGAACTAAGATAAGTTAAAAAGTCAAGTAATAGAGCAAAACTTAGTAAGAAAGAATACAGAAGAACTACGATAGGAGTTAGAGAGAAATGAACCTTACAGAGGATCACAATAAGAGGTGGTATCATCGATAATTCGAAAACGAATTAGTAGTAAAGTTGGAACATGAAATTTAGATAGTTCCTAGTAGTAGTACCCTAGTGGGGAAGCCAACACCCGACATGTAAACAACAGAGTCATAAGCTTATAGATTAGCAGCATAAGCAACTGCAGCACATATAGCTAGTGAGAACACCACCACAGGAAGTCTTCAGGACAATCTCCACCCTCTCAACCCTCGTTAGACAATAGTAGCAGAGATGGACCTTGAGAGCTACCTTAAGATACTCCCAGAAATAAGTGAAAGTATAGTGATAAAAGACCGAAACATAAAACCTTTAGATACAGCACCGGAATAGAATAGAAAATGAAATAGCCATAAGTGAGAGATCTAGAAGAGAAGTTATTAGATAAAGCAATGAAGAGAGGAAGTACTAGTTAAACAGTGACAATAATGAAATAGAACAGTGTTAAACATGACTAGGATCATGTAAGAGTTGATATCCTTCGGATAAGGAGACAGAGATATAGATCATAGAAGTTTCAGTTACAGAACAGAGCAGGAAAGAAGATGAAAAGGTCAGCAGGCACAAGGTTTGGAAGTGACACTGTCAAGACGCAATGACAATAGGAGAAAATACTAAGTAAGCATTGACAGAAGTGTAGTATAGTATGAAACCGAGAAAATAAGATTACTACAATATGGAAAACAATAAAGAGGGGGTATCATATCATGCAACCAGGTATGGAAAACGTGTTGGTAGGAAGGAACAGCAACCAGATTTACTGTAACAATAAAAACAGGTACAAAAAGGAAATGAACTTTAACAAGATAAAAATTCCAACGTCGATGTTAATAGTAGAGAATGCGGTTTAAGCACCAAGGTGCATATAAGTAAGCCTGATCTTTAGGTAATTAAGGAGGACTACTAGGAAACTACCCAGAAGCAACAATTTACATACACGAGTTATCAATAGACAGTACCAGTAAGTTAGGAAACCCTAGATCTCCTTAGATAAGCAGTTTGAGCTCGGCAAAGAGAATATAGAGAGTTAATCAGCTAAGATATGAGACAGAATGTTAAGATCAAGTTTAACAAGTGCAGTAAAAGGAGTATCGAGTACAAGCATTGTTAATAATGACAAGGATCACTCCTGAAAAATTATTGACTCCGAAAAGGGAATATGGGAAGCCTAACCGTTGAAACACCAGTATTTCGAGCAAGAGCCAAAGGTACCAGCTAAGTATAACCTAATTGAGTTGAGTAATTAATGAGCATAACTAAAGATCTGAAGAAAGAGATTTCCTTGGAAATAAAGAATATTGAGCACAACTAAAGGCCCAGAAATGAGGTAGTCAATGATACTCAGTAAAGATCCTAAACAAGAATAAGATTGTACCTCTTAGTAGAGAACTTAAGGGTTAATCACTGAAGCCATGAATTCTGAAGCAGTTTACCCAAGTATGACTAGGGTTATGATGCATAAGTTAGATATTAAGAAAATATAGAGAATATCATATACTTACTAGTCAAGTGGAGAGTGATCAGCCAGACAAAGACCTTTATTGTCCTGGGGTGTAATGTTAGCACACGAAAAACCATCGGGAAATGGTATAGTACAGTGGATAACACTAAAGTAGTGGCTATATAGTTAGATAAAGTTGAGGGTTTATAAGGAACACATGAATCCTGTAATCTATGATAAGATCCCAAGTTTAAAGAAGATTTGAGGACGAATCCTATTTAAGGGGGGAGAATTTATAACGATCGGGAATTTCAACTAATGTTACACGGTAAGATGAGTGTCACATAATATAAATTATGTTTGGAAATATATATTCCCGTGAGATGACTATCGGTAAATTCTTCGAGAATCCGATACTAGATACTACAATGTTCCACTCCGGACAGCCTATGGTATTTAGGCCGTAACGTTTTCATACAAACTCCGATTTTTATGAATTTTATATCATCGGAAATATGAGATCGAGATCTACAACTTTCGTGTTGAATATTTGTTCAAATTAGAAGCAGAAATAGGATAACAATGCAGATTAAAAATTTGGATGAATAGTACCCGAGGGCATTCTAGTAATTCAACAAACTTCTTCAAATTTCTACACTTTTTTTTTAATGACCAACTATAAAAGATAATACTATTCAAAAATTAAAAAATGGAAAACAAAAAGAAATTAGAAGAAAAGAATAAGAATAATAAGAGAAAAGAAAAAGAAGAAGGAAACAAATAATGAAAGAACTTGGAAACCATAAGAGACTTAGGAAATGTTGGAAATCAAAAGAAAGAGGTAAGAAATCGATGATCCAAATTGTGAAATATTAAGTTTGGATGATTTAATACTTGAATTAATAGATAGTGTTGAGTATGAATCAAAAATTGGGGTATTGAGTTAATTAGGGTTTTGAGATTTAAGAAATTTAAAGATTGCTTTGATGATGTTTTATGATGGGTGAATATAGAATTGTTGTATAAGAGTTGAAATATGGAAGAAGGAAAATGTATTTGGGCATAAGGACATGAATAAGTTGGTTTCAGGCCAGAATTTTGGCCTTGTGTCGCGACGTGAATCACCATACGTCGCGACGTGTTCTGGAAAATTTGTGAAGATCTGTTTCTAGTTTCCATGCGTTGTGACGTTTAAGAAACTTGTGTCACGACGCACACTGGAAATCCAGGCCATCGTCACGGCGCGCACTGGAAATCAAGCGCGTCGCGATGGGAAGACCAGAACTTCCCTAAAATAGTTTTAAACCATCTCAGTTCCACCTTAGCGTGTTAGAGACCACCCTTAGGGTCTCGTATCAGTTCGCATGCATACATTTCATTTTATTCCAAGCATGATATACTAAGTGACGATATTACGGACTTGAATTGATAAAGTTTAACCTAGTTCCCAAACTCATCTCATGATTTGTAATCTAACCAAGTTATCATTTATAGACCATTGCAGGAATTGCATTTTCCTTCGATGCAGCGATATAGCACCAGCCAGATTCCAATCTGTGAGTGGACACTACCATTTTAAATTGATTTTCACTTGGTTATTTTTATCAAATTTACTTTTACGCTTTAGGGCGTTAGATCATTTTTATTACAGCCAGATTCCAATCGGGGATGTCACAGTCGCGACGCCCATAAGGTGCGTAGTCAGAATTGTCCATAAGTAGAAAACACCCATAAGACTTCCTATATAAGCTACAACTCATCCCAAAACCAAACAAGTATCTCATAACCTAATTATGAAGCCTCCAAAGACATTGGGGAGAGATTAGACAAAACAATCAATCCACATAACACAATTTTGGAGCCTCCAAGATCATAGAAGAACACCTAGAGCAAGGAAAGAATGAGTGCCTCAACGATCGGTGGAGTTTGAAGACGAAGACTGAAAACGAGAGTTTATTTCTTCCATTTTCTTTTTACCTTTATCTTTTATGAGTTATTACTTTGTAATAATGATTAGCTTGTGTTTATTGTTTATTATGAGTAGCTAATTCATTAAATCTAAGGTTGTAATGGATCCAAGCATGTTTAATTAATTATTTAAATATTTTTAATCCTTTGGGTTTGTTATTTATTATTTATTATTATTTGTACCTTGAATGTTTATTTTATTTGTTTGACAAATAATAGAATAATGTTAGTAATTCCTTAGGAAATTGACAGATGAAATTTGGATTAGCCGTGAGAATAATAGTCCGTGATTTATTCGTTGAATAGATTTCCCTTCAAGATAGAAATATACCTGCAGGGCATGCATAGACAATTTTAGATCTTGAGCTTAATGAATTTGGTTTAATCTAATTAACATAGACATATAGTTAATTAATTTATTCTGAATATATTTACATGTCCATCGAAAGAGGCTTGTGAATAATTTAGTATTATAGATTAATAATTAATAACAACAACTTAATTGAATGAAAAGTGTCTGAACCCATTGCGTGAATGCTTAGGTGAAGTTACAACCCAACGTTCTTTTATCTATAAGGCTTTCCAATGTTTGTTATTTTTTATTAGTTTAATTTTAGTAAATTTGATTAAATATAATTCTCTTCTTAATAGTTTAGGTTAATTTAAGTAGGTTAATCTTGATAACATCCAACTAATAGTCATTGTATTACTTCAGCAATGTGTGCGCTTGTTTACTTGATATATAATATCGCAATCAATGATTAATATAATTATTAAATTTTGGACATAATTATATTTGCATATACGAACTTTGTTCTCACAACAATCAGACATGATTTTATTAGCCTACGGGTCTTGTCCTCATATCTTTTAGGGCCTAATCAATGGTGATTTGCAAGTGAAAGCTAGTTTCTTCATAAACAGTAAGAGCATTTTGATTCTCTTATATATATGTGTGTGTGTGTGTGATATATGGATACCAATACCAATACCCATATCATTCAATCAATATCTATGAACATTTACCTGCACCCAGCCCTAATATACCAGGCCTCATGCAGGTCTCAATTCACACATAGATTTTACGTCTATTAGAACGGAGATGTCAATACTCAAACTTTACCCATCCAATTAATGAGTATAGAAAATTATCATCCGCCCCTAATATACCCAAGCCTTTTGTCTCCGTGTGGATTTTTACCATCCCTACTCAGAGACCTCCCTTAAAAATTATAAAAAAATAATAATAAACCATCATCTTTTAATCTTTCCCTATTCAACGGTTGAAAGTTTTGACGGTGTAAAGGTTGTTGGGGCGAATGTGGAGCCCCTAGGGTCGGATCGGAACCCCATGCAGCGGAAGTGGGTCTAACACATGGATATCAAGCATAAGTGTAATTTTAAATAATTTAATGAAATACTATATTTCATTACGAGTGTATAGGAAAAACCCAGGACTGAATCGGAGTCCGGAAACTCCAAAATGGGAAAAAACAAGATTGGGTGCACGTAGTGTGCTAACACATGGATATCATTTGCTTTTCTCATTTGCTTCAGCATAGCCTTCAGCTCTCTGGAAACAGATAGCTGAAGGAATTAGGTTTTTCAAAATACAACATCAAAACCAATATCAATAAATGTTATAGAACAAAAATCAAGTTTTTCAAAATATCAAATATTTTTACAAAAACATAAATTTACCATCCCTACTCAGAGACCTCCCTTAAAACTTATAAAAATAAAAATAAACTACCATCTTTTAATCTTTCCCTAGTCAACGGTTGAAAGTTTTGACAGTGTAAAGGTTGTTGGGGCGAATGTGGAGCCCATAGGGTCAGATCAGAACCTCGTGCAACGGAATTGGGTCTAACACATGGATATCAAACATAGGTGTAATTTTAAATAATTTAATGAAATAATATATTTCATTACGAGTTATAGGGAAAAAAAGGACTGAATCGGAGTCCGGAAACTCAAAAATGGGAAAAAAATAAGATTGGGTGCACGTAATGTGCGCCTGCGTGCTACAGTGCGCGCACTGCGCACTGAATAACTTTATTTTAAAAAAAATTCATTTGTTTTTCTCAATTTCTTCAGCTTATCCTTCAGCTCTCTGGAAACAGAAAGCTGAAGGAATTATGTTTTTCAAAATACATCATCAAAACCAATATCAACACATGTTATAGAACAAAAATCAAGTTTTTCAAAATATCAAATATTTTTACAAAAACATAAATTTACTATCCCTACTCAGAGACCTCCCTTAAAACTTATAAAAATAAAAATAAACCATCATCTTTTAATCTTTCCCTATTCAACGGTTGAAAGTTTTGACAGTGTAAAGTTTGTTGGGGTAAATGTGGAGCCCCTAGGGTCGGATCGGAACCTCGTGCAGCGGAAGTGGGTCTAACACATGGATATCAAGCATAAGTGTAATTTTAAATAATTTAATGAAATATTATATTTCATTACGAGTTATAGGGAAAAAATTGATTGAATCGGAGTCCAGAAACTCAAAAAATGGAAAAAACAAGATTGGGTGCGCGTAATGTGCGGCCGCGTGCTACAGTGCGCGTACTGCGCACTGAATGAATTTTTTAAAAAAAATTGATTTGTTTTTCTCAATTGCTTCAGCTTAGCCTTCAGCTCTCTGGAAACAGAAAGTTGAAGGAATTAGGTTTTTCAAAATACAACATCAAAACCAATATCAACACATGTTATAGAGCAAAAATCAAGTTTTTCGAAATATCAAATATTTGTAAAAAAAACATAAATTTATTATAAATACGCACTTGCGTAAATTTTGAATCCAAAACACAAACCAAATAAGAATCTCATAATGAAGTGACTCATGAACAATTCTACATTCAAAGGTGGTCAAGTGATTCTAGAATGGTAGCCTTAGCTCCAAGTTATTATCTAGAATTCCAGACTCTAATTTCATGTCTATGTCTAACATAAACAGTTTGACTCAATTACAAGCATATTGTGTTTATACTTCCAAAACATCCTAACACAATTAATTAGCCTAATTTCAACGTCAAGTTATGCTATTATGTATCTAATACATAATTCATCAATGAAAAACATAGCTTAAGAGAAGTTCAAACTTACCTACTATGCTTGATGCAAAAATCCAATCTCTTTCTCTTTGTTGAAATGGTTGGAGAACTTTCAAGGTTTGCAAGCTTGACTCCAAGATTCAATCTTGATTCCAATGCTAGCAAACTTGCTTCCAAGATCTAATCTTGATTTATCCTAAATTAAATGTTACAGAGATCTCACAAAGCTTCTCTAAATACTTCTCTAACTTAGGCTAATTTATCCAAGGATTACTTGTATTTAGCTTTCTCAAGCTTAATTAAAACCTTCATAAAGCTTGCTATTTATAGCAAAACTTATGTAATTTTTAATTAATAAAAGTTGTAATCAACTTTTAGATATGCTTAATCTAATTTGTCCAAATATGTATAATTAGGTGTGACTAATCTTCATTTTCTACCACTTTGATTTAATCCAATTAAATCAAGACAAGGATTAAGAAATGGATTAGTTCAATGTTTGCCACTTTGATTTAATCCAATTAAATCAAGCCAAAACTAAATATTATTACATACTTACAATTACCATAATATCCTCAAATGGTAGAGATAATTATGATTTTACAATTTAGCTCTTGTATAATTATTAAATTAATCCAATTAGGTCAAAGTAAATAATCAATATTATCCAATAACAATTGATTGTCTTAGTTGATAACTATAATATCGAGTATTATCTTTTATCAAAATTAATCAGCTACCCAAGTCCTCAACGAGTACACTTCATAATGAGACTCTCTAAGTTCAGACATGTTCATCATGTAAGCCTAGCTAATATGTACGCAATTTGGCCACCTCCGGATTCACGAAGAATACGAACGACCCTTCTAAACTATACAAGTCGAGGTCATCACACATGTTTAATAATCCCTCCATCATAGGTTATCCGAGTTATGCTTAGGAAATATAGAATACACCGTCAAGTTTCCTAGGCGCACATCTAATGTCGACATGTCCAATACTCTTCATAACTGGTGTGATCCACCCTAGGTGATCGAATTTGGCTAAAGTTTTAAGAATCATGACTTTACTCACATGGATACTTAAACCCCTTTATGGTACACATACGGGCCGATGGATCCTATCTTACTTCGCACTTGATTACTGAGTGCATCGGTCCATACCCAACGAACATCTAGAGGCCAGACCATGAAAGGTTTCTGACATACATGGCATCAAAGCGTGGATGATCTCACACAAAATAAATGATATCGTATAGTCAAAGGATTACATATGCTACTCGACTCAAAGAGGTTCCTCTTGACGGTGGTGTGTACTTCCAACTATTAGAAATCACATGTGAGTCATTCAGTATTCGGTCCAACCAATTCCCACATGTCTATACGAGTTTTCAAAACTCATGATACATCGAGTTAAACCATTGGAACTTAAATTCCAATATACGACATGTGCTAGTCTTCTAGATTATAGAAATTATAGGCTATACGATTTTTCAAAACTCATGATACATCAAATTAAACCATTGGAACTCCAATTCCAATATACGACATGTGTTAGTCTTCTAGGTTATAGGAATTCGACCGTATTCCAAAACTAACAACTAGGAACATATATACTTTAATAATAATTTATAATAGTAATACTTATCTCAATGTCGGACCACCTAATATCCAGTATTACTACAAGACTATTCTAAAGTCAATGTCATTTTTAGCATATCTATACATCAATCTAATACGAAAATGATAATACCATTAATAATGTATGAAATGAAAATGTAGTTATTTTATTAATAAATAATAAAATGTATAATTCAGATTGGCATTCCAAGCACCAACTCCAACAAACTCTCACTTGCTTAGTGCCAATTTGGATGGTATGTCAGTCTCATCTCCTCCACATGTTTATCGAATAAGTTAGGAGGTAAGGTCTTTGTAAGCGGGTCTGTTATGTTGTCAAGTCTTTGAACCTTCAAAACCACCATGTCTTTACGTTCAATAATCTCTCTAATTATGCGGTATTTCCTTTCCACGTGCTTAGACTTGGAATGCGCCCTTGGCTGATTCGCTTGTGCAATAGGTCCACTTTAATCACAATACAATGGGATCGAATCCGCAATACTAGGCATAACGCCAAGTTCTGTGATAAAATTTCTAATCCATATAGCTTCTTTAGCAGCTCCTGAAGCCGCTATAAATTCTGCCTCAGTGGTGGTATCAGCTGTTGAGCCTTGCTTTGAACATCGCCAACTAACTGCACCACTGTTAAGGGTAAATACGTAACCTGATGTAGACTTTCTATCATCTGGATCTCCTTGGAAGTCGGAGTCTGTATAACTCTTAACTTGTAGCTCATTTTCTCCATATATCAGAAACTTATCCCTAGTACCCTTAAGATATTTTAGGATATGTTTCAGGGTTGTCCAATGATCATTACCTGGATCATATTGATATCGGCTAGTCACACTGACGCCGAAACTGATGTCAGGTCTCGTACATAGCATAACATACATTATGCTTCCAATATACGAAGCATATGGAAAGTTGGAAATTCTAACTCTCTATTCCTCGGTCTGAGGTACCATTTTCTTCGAAAGATGTATGTCATATCGGAAAGGTACATTTGTTGCCTTATAGTTGGTAAAATTGTATCTTTCTAACATCTTATTTATATATGTCGATTGCGACAACCCTATAAGCTTCCTAACTCTATCCCGGTAGAGCCTTATACCTAGTGTATAGGAAGCTTCACCCATATCTTTCATGGAGAAGTTCTTGTAAAGGTAGGCTTTCACAATTTGCATCAATCCTATATCATTTCCTATGATAAGGATGTCATCTACATACAAGACTAGGAAAATTTTCATGTTCTCACTCATTTTTTTTATAAACATGTGGTTCTTTCTCGTTCTTGATGAATCCAAATAATCTAATTATCTCATCAAAACGACGATCCCAACTTCGGGATGCTTGTTTATGTCCATAAATAGACTTTTGGAGCTTACAAACCAAGTTTGAAGTCTCACAGGATACGAAACCCTTTGGTTGTTCCATATAGATATCCTCCTTAAGGAATCCATTTAGGAAAACGGTTTTCACATCCATTTATCATATCTCATAGTCGTGATATGCAGCAATGACTAAAAGAATCCTAATGAATTTTAGCATGGCTACTAGTGAAAAAGTTTCCTCATAGTCAATCACAGGACGTTGAGTGTAATCTTTCGCTACCAGTCGGACCTTAAAGGTTTCCACATTTCCATCTAGCCCTCGCTTCCTTTTGTAAACCCATTTACATCCTATAGGTTTAATTCCTTCAGGAAGTTCAACTAAGTCCCAGACTTGATTTTCATGCATAGAATCCATCTCAGATTTCATGGCTTTCTGCCATTTTCCCGAATTGATATCCAATATCGCTTCCTTATACATAGTCGGATCTATTTCCACCAAGAGGAAAACATCAAGGCTCGCATCAGATGTTCAAAATAATCTCTCGGGAGGCTTTGATATTCTATTCAACTTACGTAGAACTTGTGTTGTAGATACTTCTCCTAATTGGATCTCTGGTTCCATCTCAGGTTCCTTAATGTTGGGATCAAACTCATCAAGTTCAATCTATTTATAATTCCTACTTTCTCTCAAAAATTAATTTTCAAGAAAAGTGGCAAAACGAACAACAAATACATTTCGTTACTCAGAATCATATAATTGATATACCATGGAATTATCAAGATATCAAACGAACCTAATTTGTACCCCCTGGGTACCAGTTTATTCCGTTGTGTAACTCTAATATATGCAGGACAATCCCAAATCTTTAAAGGCCTAAGACTTGGATTTCTAACAAACCATATCTGATAGGAGGTCGTAGAAACATCTTTCGATGGAACTCTATTAAGTATATGGGTAACAGTCAGTAAAGCGTAACCCCATAGATAATAATGAAGATCTGTATAACTCATCATTGATCGCACCATATCCAATAAAGTATGATTGTCACGCTCAGACAAACCATTGTGTTGAGGTGTTCCTAGTGGGCTATATTGGGCAAGAATTCCATTCTCCCTTAAATAACTTCTGAATTTTTCACTCATGTATTCACCGCCTCGATCTAATCGAAGACACTTGATGAATTTACTGGTTTGTTTTTCTAATTCGTTTCAGAATATTTTGAACTTGTCAAATGTTTCTGATTTATGTCTTATGAAATAGATATATCCATATCTAGACTTATCATTCGTGAAAGTCACGAAGTATGTTGAACCATCATGAGCGCCATGATTTAATTGACCATACACATCGCTGTGTATTAGCTTCAATAAATCCCCTGTATGGTGTCCAATACCTAGAAATGGGACATTTGTCATCTTTTCTTAGATACATGACTCACAAATCGAATAAGGATCTAAAATAAGATTCTCAATTACCTGCGCCGCGGTCCAGAATGGGTGGTTTGGTGGCGGGGTTTCCAACATTTCCAAAAAAAAAAAAAAAAATCATTTACCAATTTAAACAGCATGTTCAGATACCAATTGGGGTGTCCATTCTCGTAAAGTAGCGCCCGGTTAAATACCATTACTCTAATAATAATTGAAATTGGGTTTTTTTTTTCTGTTGGGCTTTTGCCTGCCTTTGTTTTCCTACTCATTTGGGCCGTAATGCATACAAATTTAATACTCGAACGCTCTCAAACAAATCAATATAGATATATATATATATATGCACACACATTTCTATTATTTTTTGAGCAAGAGTTTGTAAGAATAGTGTCATTCATTAGGGATTACTCATTTAAAATCATGTGTGTGATGATGTATGAATATTTTTATGATATGACTACCTGGAAAAATGTCTATCTTGACGGTCAAAAGTTATCATCTAAAGGGGTTTGTGATAATTTTTATATCTGTTATCATACAACTTGTGACAAATAAAAATATGTCAAGACATGTGATGGAAGTTACCCATCATAAATCCATCATTAATCTGTCATAGTTCATTTAATGAGAAATATAATTCAAATTAATATTCTGCATAATAAGTGACAATCTTTCTATCACAATTTTTTTTTCCTAAATATATATTAATATTATTAAAATAATTTAGTTAATTAAATTATAAAATCATAACAATAAAAAAAGAAATTAAAAATCCATGAACACTAAACAATTACATATATCCATGAAAATCTAAATAATTAAATATTCGTAAATAATTTAAATATATTCAAATGCTTCAAACACAAAACCAACCCAAACTTAATATCAAATATGCTATTACATAAAATACAATTTGAAAACCAACACAACCAACAAAATGTTAACCAAGCACAAAACTAAGAGCTCCAATTTTGATGTTCCAGGCCTCCTTTAAAAGTAAGGCCTCGAATACTGGTGTGTGAGATAAGTGATGCCAAGCTATCATTTATCATAATAAGGTAATCAATATAAGTAGCTTACAACTGGTCCATCTTCCCAAAAATAATAAGAGAATTGTGACAGGTATAGTGGGAAGAAAGCTTGCACTTGCATATATTCCATGTATAAAAATATTTGCACTTCAAGCAAGCAAAGATATCAGTGTCTATTTAAAGCAATTAATTAACATTAGAGTATTGATATATCAATTGGACTTAAAAAAATATTGATTCCTACATAGAGGGAAATCTGTGATCCCAAATTTTAAGGATATAGAAATATCACAACTCTAGAAATAAACTTATAGTATAAGAGTATATGAATGTTACCATTAAGAGATGTTTGAGCAAAATGAACCCTTCCTTTTCAAGTGATTGGATAGCAGCATATTTCTCATTCTACAAGTGAAAAAATAAATGGAAAATTTCATAAGTTCATTCAAGAACATTAGCACTTCAATATGATCTAATATGTCACTGAGCAGCTAAGTAGAAATTAAACTCGAGACTGATTGTAATTTCAATATCCCAATATATTTTGCCTAAAACCCTTGAGAATTGCCAAAAGGCATCAAAGGGGCACATTTTTCCAGTAATAGCTTTTACATTGTCCTCGTAAAGCTGTCCAGTTCACATCATAGATAGGGTGAGAAGAAAGTCGAATAGCTCACCCACTAAGGATAAAAAATTGATAGAAAAAAATCTATTAAGAATTCTTTAACAACCCGATTCTTTAACAGTTAATTTTTTCTGTCAAAAAACTCATTACTTGAAAAATATAATCTATCAAGATAATCTTTTTTTCTAGTAGTAGAAAATTATCAGCTACTTCAACGGATAACCAGGAAATACATATAAAAAAAAAAAAAAAAAAAAAAAAAAAAAAAAGGGCTTTACCTTAATCTCAACTTGAAATCCTATGATTTTTTTTAAAAAAAAAATAGAAAAATAGAAAAAGCAACTGAGATGAAAAGTTAATTCAAGTTCCATAATCTCTCGAAGCTGCCGTGAAACTTGTTTCATTGCTTTACTAGTAGGACATTTACAAGTCAAGAGCCACCTTGTTTAGGGTGGGAGAAATGACTTCAGACCTTTCAGTATCCTCTATTGATCGCCATTTCTAAATGAAAGAAAGTAAAAGCTTGAAATCTGATAATAAAAGAACAAAAGACCGGAGAATAAAAGAACAAAAGACCTAATTTATTTGTAATTTACCTGATCATAGCCAATGTCACCACTTCTTATATAAAACCTGCAAACTTTTAAGCTTATAAATACTTATTATTGAATCACCATTTCTGGACACCAGATACCTCTGATGGTAATCCGCAGTTCAGACAATTGAGGCAGGACATAAAAATATAAATATTTGAAATGAGCCTATTCAATGACCAGTAGCTAAGAAGTGTTATTGATGACAGCGTATAATATACACTTGAAGTATTTATCATTCATTTGCCCTTAAATTATATTCTTGAATGTGTTAAATATATTGATATTCATTGTTTTACTATTTAGGATGTATTATATGAAGAATTGAACAAAAATAAATGAAAAATCAGAAATTCTCGATTTGCACCAACAACTTCCTAATTTACGCAATCTTTAGTCTTTTGGCCTAAAAGAGAATGTCTACGGTTACTTGAGATAAGTTTTTTTGGGAGGAAAATAAATGTCTTTGAAGGCCAAAATATTCTCTAAACACAGCAACCATTCAATAACAACCAAGAACAAGAAGATCAAACGAGGATTAAGAAGAGAAGATTAAAGAACTTGGAGATTAAAGATTGACAACCTTCATGATTTGTTTTCTTTACCCATTCTTTATTAACTCTTTATTGTTTATTATATTGACTGTCATGATGAATTTGTTTATCTTCTTCATCATGAACTAGATCATGATCAAGAATTGCAATGGAACCCAATATGAACTTTTATTAATTGAATTTTTTTATCATTAATTTATGATCTTCTATTTGGATTATTTATCATTCTCTATGATTAATGTGTTCTATTGCTTGATCACCAATATGATAGTTGTGGTAAACCCTAAGAAACTTGGAAAATGGAATTTTGATATAGCCTTGGGAATTGATAACGCGTGATTTCATTCTGTTAAATAGATTCGGGCAAGATAGGAATATACCTGTAGGGTATGCATAGCCATATTTAGAACTTAAACTTATTGATTTTGATTTAGATTATTTATCATATGAATATAGGTAATTGAACTAAGTTGAGCATTTCTATTTGACCATCAGAAAATGTTTGTAGATAACTTCGTGTTCTAGATTAATAATTCATTATAGTTGATTAATTATAAATATATGAGATTAATTTAAGGGAATATTGTGGGGAAGTTGTGATCTTAGATTCTTCTTATCTTGATATTTTCTCGTGCTTTTTATTTACTTTATTTTCCTTAGTTAAAAATAAAAGAGGAGAAATGCTACCTTAAAGGGTAGTGTGAAAGCTAGGAAAACAACAATAAATGTTAAAGCTAAGACACATGAACTTAAGGATAAGATAAATAGACTTTAAGATACATATGTTGGTTTGAACCATTCTATTTTGATTATTTAGATGAAAAACTGTTAATATTGATGATATAGGGGATAAACTATGATGAGATTGATTCACACATATTGTAAAAATTTAATTGAGATGAATTTGATTTTTGGATGATGTCTGTTTACAATATTTTGAAGTTTTCTTTGAACCATTTTTTAGAGTTGGTGCTTGGAGCGTCAATCCGAATAATGTATTATACATTATATTTTATTAATAAAATAATTATATTTACATTTCAACATTGTTAATGGTAATGTCATTATTCATATTAGTTTGATATATAAATATTTTGAGAATGATATTGACCTTAGAATAGTCATGTAGTAATACTGGACTGGAGTTCCAATAGTTTAACCCGATGTACCATGAGCAAGGGAAGCTCGTATAAACATGTATGTATTTGTTGGAGTGAATATTGAATGACTCACAGGTGATTCCTAAAGGTTGGAAGTACACACCACCGTCAATAGGAATCTCCTTGAGTCGGGTATCATATGTGACTCTTTGACTATAGAATAACATTGATTTTGTGTGTGATCTTCCACACTTTGAAGCCATATATGTCAGAGCCCTTTCATGGTATGATTAGGGGTGAGCAACGGTTCCGGGTCTACCCGGAACCGGTTGGAACCGGACCGGTTTTTCGGGTTTGGAACCGGAACCGGTTGTAATCGAGTAGGTTCCGGTTCCAAAAATGAAGGAACCGATTTTATCCGGGTAGGTTCTGGTTCTAAAATGATCGGAACCGAAACCGGACCATGGAACCGGTTTGCTGAAGCAACTGAAAGAGCAGATAATAACTATTTTTTTTTGGAAAAAAACAAGTAATGAAACTGCAGAGAATTGATAGAGAGTGCTGCTTGTTTGATGAACCAGAAAGTAGAGTCCTAAAGCTGAATACATCTAAGACGAAATACAGTTCAAAAAATAAAATAAGGATACAATAAGAATTGACAAGTTGATAAATGAATTCCACACCAAAGTAATATTTGATACTACCTTAGAAACCCATGAAAAGGTACAGATAGAATTGAATATACCACTCATTTGGCTAAGGCAAGCAAATATAATAAACAGAGAGTCAAGAAGCTAAATTTTTTTTTTTCTAAAAAACATATTTAACAAATGTAAATATAAAGAATTCTCAATATTTGATTACTAAAATAAAACCAAAATCACTTTGAAAAATGAAAAGTAACGTGTGAATATGAGAAAGAGCTAACTCCACATACCATTTTGAACGGATAAGCTAACAACCTAATTATCTGATACAAAATACAAAAAGTTGAAAAACATAATTAACTAGAAAGCCAAAACCAAATATGATCCAAAAGCTTTGAGAAGCTTACCAGTAAAGAAAGGTGACTTTTTTAAGCAACAATGATAAAGAAATTTGCTCACTTCCTCTTTATTCCTTTTTTTAATCACAAAAATGCAATATCAATTAAAAAACTTCATTGTTTTTCGTTCTTGAGCTTCCGCACTCCGATTTGGTCCCCGATTTTTCCTACGGACTCGTATTGGAATGTAGTTTTCATTAAAATATTTTAAAATAGGGTAATTCGGAACCGGATCGGAACCATATTGGAACTGAATAATAGGGTACCCTATTTAATTGGGTAGGTTCCGGTTCCACTCAGTGCGGAACCGAATTTTTCCGGGTAGGTTCCGGTTCCATGCGGAACCGGAACCGGAATCGGTTTTGCTCACCCCTAGGTATGATTGCTAGAAGTTCGTTGGGTATGGATCGATACGCTCGTTAATCAAGTTCGTATTAAGATATAGTCTGTCGGTCCGTAAGTTTACCATAAGGGTTTTAGGTATCCATGTGAGTAAGTCAAGATTCTTAAGACTTTGGCCAAAGCCGATCACCTAGGGTTGATCGCATATATCAGAAATAATATTCTGATTAGTTGTATAGAATCGTGGACATGTCAAAAATATAAGACGTTGGTTGGTGAAATCACACACGTAATGCAAGCGCACGTATCAGTCAAGTAATATAAAAATATCGTCCCATAAGGACTTAATTTCTACTGTTGTTATTAATTATTGATACTATTTATTTACAAGTATCTAATTAAAGGGAGAAGAGAATGATTGCTTGATTGGTTGGTTGAATATGGATTTGCTAAATAAATAAATAAAAATACAAAAGAAAATACTAAGGAAAATAAACAAAAGACACAAACATCTAGGGTTGTGATTCCACATAATATTATTCTAATGATGAATTGATTCTTTGATATATGTGTAATAAATCAGTTTGCGCCGTCCGCTAAAATGCGTCATCTGCTAAAATGTGCCGACTGCTAACGTGCGTCTGTCACGTGTCAACATCACACGTGTTATTATTTATCCATAAACCAGTCATATAGGTGGTAATCATCTGTCACATAAAGACCGTCCATATAGGCGGTGTCATATTATGTCAAATAAATAAAACCAATCATTAAGGCGGTATCAACTTTTAATCCATATTATTAATTTCCATATTATAAATTAAGTGAGATTGACCTAAATTATCGTATTAAGGGTTTCACCATTCCCCCAGCGGAAATTTAACTACAAAACATAAAAGAAAGTAAAAACACTGAAATTTTTATTAAAAAAAAACATACATAATTAAAATATTGAAAATAAATACAAACAAGATGCAATCCTTAAATTCCTTATAGAAACCTAAAGAAATCATGGGAATTGAAAAAATGAAATCGGACTAAATTTATAGGGAAATTTCCTTCCGGTGAGTCGCGACACGCCTAGCTGTGCGCCCTGCGATGCGAGATGTGGCAACACGGCAGATGCGGCTTGCTCTGTTGTCTGCTGACATGGAATGCGTAATTCGTTAGCCCAATAGAATGCTGACACGTGGCACGCAGTTGATTCGGTCCAATGACATGTTGACACGTGGAGAAAAGTGATTCGTGGATGGTGAAGTGGCTGACTCGTGGCAAGTTGACTCGGTATGCGGCTGACGTGGCTGACATGTGGATGAAACGTGGCTGACATGTGGCAAGCGGTGGATGCGGTCCAATTGGATGATGGCATATGGCATACAATTTTTTCGGCAGCATGTGATGATGACACGTAGACCCGGCCGGCGTTTCGGTTCTGGTTCGGAACCGAATCGAACCGGCCGGTTTCCGATTCCACACTTAAGTGGAACCGAAACACCGAACCGGAACCGAACCGAATGGTTCGGTTCGGTTCAAAGATTTTTTTTTTTTGAATTATTACATTGAAGAGCTTGAGCTTAAATTTTTAAAAATTTAAGTTGCCTACGTATCCTCCAAGGGTGAGAGGAATCAAAGCTCACGTAATTGCCAATGGTCACTCCAAATATCAGAACATATAGAAATACGACCTTTCATCTCTTTAAATATTTCATTTAAAATAATTTTACCATCTTTATATAATTTGAAAATATGACGTTTTGTTGTGTTTCGAGTCATTCTACATGCAGTAGGGTTTAAAGCATTATGCACGTAATTAGTAAAATGAAGTTTTTCACCAAAACTTAAAGAAAGATGTGCCATAAATGTTAATTTCGCAAATTCTTCTCTATTTTTTGCATCAGAATATTTAAATAAATCTACACTACTCGTACCTCTACTAGATGATGCGTACCTGGCCATTTGAGTCTGCGTCGTATCAATGCCAAATTCAACCAGATGATCTTTTTCCATGTGCTTGATCATATTGCCGTATCCACCAGAAAATTTATAGATAACCCCACAATAGTTGCAAATTGCTCGTTGTGAACCATCTTCTAGGCGTTCCAAAGTAAAATGAATTTTGAAAATATCTGAGGACCGAGCCTTAACTTCTCTTCTCCGTGATTGTGCACCGACACTAGGGCCGCTCTCTTGGGTTGGCATATTTGACATAATGTTCTCAGATGAGCTTGCCATTTTTCGTTTGAGAAATTAGGAAGAAAAATAAGAAAATTGAATAATTGCGATGCGAATGATAACAAATTAACAACTTATAAATGAATTGAGATTGAGAATAAGAATATAAGATTATAAGAGAATTGTATTGAAGTAAGATTGAGAATAAGAGATTTATAGAAAATGAAAGAGTTGAGAATTTGGTGTGATGAAATTATGAAAAATGAATCCTATTTATAGAATTTTAGAATTTTTTGATACAAAAAATGCCCCTAAATATAACTGTTTTATTACCGTTATTAGGGGTACATTAGTAATTTATATTTTATATAATAAATATAATTTATTTTTTTATTTGGGCAGGGAGCCGCCCCACAACGGCTACTAGCCGTTGGCCAACTGCTAGTAGCCGTTGGGGGCGTAGGGTTCTTGTTGGAACCCTACGGTTCCAACCAGAACCGTTCGGTTCCGGTTGGAACCGTCCAAACCGGTGGAACAGTACGGTTCCACCGGTTCGGACCGGTTCGAGTTGGGGTGGAACCCCAACCTTCCGGTTCCAACCGGTTCCGGTTCCGATTCCGGAATCGAACCGGAACCTTGGCCGGGTCTAATGACACGTGTCTGGCACATGTTAGCGAATTTGTTGTGATGTTAATGACCGGTGTAAACACACGCGTATAACGCAAGCGCACATATCGTTCAAGTAGTATAAAAATATCAATCCCACGAGGACTTAATTCCTACTGTTGTTATTAATTATTGAATCTATTTATTTACAGATATCTAATTGAGGGAGAAGAGAATGATTGCTTGATTGATTTGGTTGATTGTAGATTTGCTAAATAAATAAATAAATAAAAAGACAAAAGAAAATACTAACGAAAATAACAAAAGACACAAAGAACTAGGGTTGTGAATCTAACTAATATCTTTTATAAGATGAAGTGATTATTTTATGTTTGTGTAATAAATCAATTTACTAACCTGGAACACGAAATTATGCAAAAGCCTATGTCGATGTTCAGACGCAAATACCCAGTTTAACCCAATTGAACCATATGTCTATGTCAACCAAATTATTTGGATTCATTAAGTTTAAGTTCCAATTATGGCTACCTCGTCCGACAGGTATATGTCTATCCTGTAAGGAAATCTATTAAAGGGTTATCTATCCTCAAAGAAGATCGTGGGCTATTAAGTCTAAGGCTGAAACCTAAAATTACTTTGTCAAGTTTATTTTAGATTTACCACATCAATCTTATTGGTGATCAGATAACAAGAAGCATTAAGCTTAAGACTTAATAAGTAAACCTTTAAATTACCCAAACTATAAAATAACCCCTTATAAACCGGTGATATTAGAATCCATCACAACCCTAGATAACTAACTTAGTTTCGACACATAACTAGGGCTAGTAAAAACTTAAATAAAATAAAAGACATAAAGTAAAATGCTGAAGTAAATCGCTGAAAAGTAAATGACGGAAAGTAAATGCTGAAATTAAATACTGAAAATTAAATGCTGAAAAGTAAATGCTGAAAGTAAATTACTGAAAAGTAAATGCTGAAAGTAAATTGCTGAAAAGTAAATGCTGAAAATAAATTGCTGAAAAGTAAATAAAGTAAAAGTACAATAAAAGAAAATGTTGAGGTAAAATGATCCATTTTTATTACTTCTATTTTAGATATATCCATTAATATAATATATTAACTTTGCATGATAATTACCAACCAGCCATATATGCGGTATCCAGATTAAGTCAAATTAATAATTATTACCAACCGACCAATCAGGCGGTATCCAGTTTAATCAGGTTAAAACCAATTTAAATAATTACCAACCGACCAATTTGGCGGTATCCTCGTTAAGTCAGGTTTTAACTAGTTTATATATTATAATTAGGGAGATTAATCTAAATATTAGTAATAAATGTTTTACCTTTTACCCCAGCAAAGGGGAGTTACCTCCTCAATACTGAAAAGTAAAAACTGAAAATTAAAGAAAGAAAAGTACTGTGCGTAAAAGTAAATTGCGGAAAGTAAAAACTGAAAAGTAAAGAAAAGAAAGTGCGAAAGCGGAAATTAATTACTAAAAGCTATAAATAAACAAACAAGATACAATCTTCTTAGTATTCTTAAGGAATTCCTTAGAAGAAAGTATGAATTTTACAAATGAAATGGCTTGGTATTTATAGGCAAAATTTTGCCTCCATCAAATCATCCACCCAATCAATTATTAATTACTCCACTAATTGCTCCACTAATTGCTCCACCAAATCTATTATTAATTGCTCCACTAATCTTTTATCATGTTTGGTGATGATTTGATAATTTTTATTAATTATTTATTAATTTATATTTTGCTTTGAAAATGATTGATAATGACTTTAATAATTACACATCACACACTTCTGGATGGTTCATAAATTACAGTTATGAAATCTTCAGAATTAGAAACTATTTTCTCTTTCAAAGTTGTAGAGCTTTGCGTCTTCTTTAATTTGGCACTTGAATCAGCTGAATCCAATATCTGAGTAAAATGATATGCCCAAAATACGACAGATGCGTAAAATTGGAATTTCCAAAACTGCACTTCGTCAAAACGCCCTTTCAAGTTTCCAATCTCCAAAATTAAAATATCAAGTCCAATAATTGCCCTTATTTGACCCATATTTCATCCTAAATGATTTCATTGAGACCCGATATTATTTTATCTGCAAAATAAACTAAAACACATCAAAACGTTCATCAAACCCGAGAAACTAAACAAAATATTAAGTTAAAGGGGTGGTAAATATTAATATATTTTCTGCTCATCAGTTAACACGTGGCAGACGCACGTTAGCAGTCGGCGTATTTTAGCAGATGGAATATTTTAGCAGACAGCGTATTTTAACAAACAGTGCATTTTAGCAAACGGCGCATTTTAGCAGGAAATTTATATTTTTGCCCTTCTTGTCCGTTTTTCAATGTTTTGGCCCCGAATTGCTTCTAGTAAGTCCTGAAACCTTATTTATCTACAAAACACATCAAAAACATTCATAAAACCCAAGAAACTGTACAAAATATTAGGTCAAATGAGTGGGAAATAGTAATATATTTACCACTCATCAGACGTGCGCCTCAGAAACTTTACAGTGTAATCTATGTTTCCTAAGCATAACTCGGATAGCCTACGACGGGGGAATTGTTAAACATATATGATGACCTCGGCTTGTATAGTTCAGAAAGGTCGTTCGTGTTCTTCGTGAATTTGGAGGTGGCCGAATTGCATATATATAAGCTAGGCTTATTGATCCGTGAAATCACACACATAACGCAAGCGCACATATCGCTCAAGTAGTATAAAAATATCGATCCCACGATGACTTAATTTCTACTGTTGTTATTAATTATTGATACTATTTATTTACAGGTATCTAAATAAAGGGAGAATGGAATGATTGCTTGATTGGTTGGTTGAATGTGGATTTGCTAAATAAATACACAAAAGAAAATACTAAGGAAAATAAACAAAAGACATAAATATCTAGAGTTTTGATTCCACACAATACTATTCTGATGATGAATTGATTCTCTTATATATGTGTAATAAATCAGTTTGCTAACCTGGAACACGAGAATTTGCAAAAGCCTCTTCCGATGGTCAGATGCAAACACCCAGTATAACCCAATTAATCATATCTCTATGTAAACCAAGTTACTTCAATTCATTAAGTTCAAGTTCCAATTATGGCTATCCCCGCCCGACAGGTATATGTCTATCCTGGAAGTAAATCTACCTAAGGGGTCACCATGCCCTAAGGTGATATCGTGAGCTATTGAATCTAAGGTTGAAACCTAAAATCCATTTTCCAAGTTCATAAGTTTACCACATCAATCTTATTAATGGCTAGTTAACAAGAAGCATTAAGCTTAAGATTCAATAAACAAACTAAAGTATTAAACATAATATAAAGAAAATCAATTATTAAACTCGAGAATATTCTACTTCATCACTTCACTAGAATAAAAATATAATGATGCGGTTAGGGGATCCACCTTTAATATTTCAAATGTAGAAATCTCACTTTATTACAATATGAAAATTTTCAATGTTACCAATTTAAGTCAAACCAGCCATAAAGACAATGTTATTATTTGTCCATAAACCAGCTATATAGGCGGTAATCATCTGTCACCTAAAGACCGACCATATAGGATGTCACATTATGTCAAATAAATAAAACCAGCCATTAAGGCAGTATCAACTTTAATCAATATTATTAAATTACAATTTCCATATTATAAATCAAGTGAGATTAATCTACCTTATCATATTAAAGGTTTCACCCTTCCCAGCGGAAATTTAACTATAAAACATAAAAGAAAGATAAAATAAACAAACTACTATTACTATTAATAAAAATACATTACTAAACTACTAAATAAAACTAAAAAACAAGATACAATACTTAATCCCCTATTAGGAACCTCAGGAGAGTATGATTTTACAAATGAAATCGGCTGTAATTTATAACCAAAAATTGGTCTAGGCGTCGCGACGCGTAAAAGTTCCGCATCGTGATGCTTGAGCTGACGCTAACGTGAAACACGACTTCAATGGGATTGCGACATGTGGCACACGGCATATGCGGTCTGCTTAGATGACGACACGTGACGATGATGTGGCATGCGGTGCGACATGGAAGGAGCTGTGAGTCGCGACGTGTGATGTGGCTTGACATGTGGCACTGACATGGCAATATGTGGCGCTGATGTGGAGACACGTGGCACGTGGTTTATGCAGTCTGTTGGGATGATGACATATGGCACGCGTCTTACGCGGTCCGTTGGGATGGTGACACGTGTACGGCGTATGATAGAAGGATTGTTGTGATGTTGACACATGGCAGGCGCATGTTAGCAAGTGCATTTGATAGCAAGCTTTCTCTGATGTTGACACATGGCCGGCGCATTTTTGTAATTTTGCCATTTTTTCCGTTTTTTTCGCTGTTTTGGCCCCGATTTGATTCCAATGAGTCCTGAAGCCTTATTTATCTACAAAATACATCAAAATATTCACAGAAACCAAGAAACTATACAAACTATTGAGTAAAATGGGTGGGAATAGTGATATATTTTCTGCTCATCACACCCTCAAACCTAACATTTTGCTAGTCCTCGAGAAAAATAATAAAATAAAATAAAATAAAATAAATAACTGAAATTAAATTAAATTAAGCCATTTTCGTAGGGATCAGGGTTGCATTTAGCGTATGCAACAATCCTTTAAACCCCTAGGTGTCCCTAGTGGACGAGTTGTAGTCTCGTGAGGGCTTACAGTGACGATACCCACAAACGTCAATCTAATGTACACAAAAGATAAAGTCAAACAAGTTAGTGACTAAACCAGTGAAACTCTTATCCAAGTTAATAGTTGTTTTCTTTCTTTCTAAATTATCAAATAATTAAATTCTCAGATTATTTTTATCATTCTCCATATACACAACCAACAAGGTATTTATCAGCTCATTATGCCCACAATATTCATAAGTGTAGTTGAAAAGAGAGTAATATTTTTGTCCTAAAGTTATATCAGAATTCACACTTTTTTAGCAATGGAACTTTTTCTGACTTTTTTTTTTATTAATAACATCTTCAATCCATATAGCGAGCTTGTAGCGAGCTTTGGGACAGTGACTCCAAACAAGTTGTCTTTAGGGCACTAGGTGTTAAGACACCCTTACAGACTTAATTACTCGGATCTCAGATATCTTTTTTTTTATATAACATATTCAATCCATATAGCGAGCTTTGGGCCAGTGACTCCCAAACCAGTTGGCTTTAGGGCACTAGGTGTTAAAACACCCCTTCGGACTTAATTACTCGGATCTCGGATGTTTATTTTTTATTATTATTATTATTATTCCATCGCTTTTTTAGATGTTTTCTCCAATTAAACTAGAGCACTGAATATTACAAACTTTTCACTTACAACTCATGGCCGAATATTACCATGCATGTTGATAATACCTGTCAACTGAGCATATGAAGATCCAATTTAGTCAGTATTATGGAGAATTAAAAAATTAAATAATTCAAAAGAAAATAAACAAAAATTAACTTGTTACGAAATAGGTTGAGATATGTCTCAGGAGTGGAAATTCCTTACTCAGCTATCTCACACCAATTTCACCTAATTAGTCAAGTTAAAAACACAAAAGTGTAAAAAAAAAAAAAAATTAATTAATTTTTTTTTGTTTTGAATTTTTGACTAAAAACCAAGCAAAAATAACACAACGAAAAAGAAAAGTTACTAATCAACTATTTCCCTCCCCCAAACCTAATTGAGATATTGTCCCTAATGTCTAAAAAATAGAAGAAGAGTTTAAAAGACAGTACCTGGTTAGCTGGAATTCTACATCTAAAAAAAATAAAGGTTAAGATTCAGATTTATCCGACGCTTCTTACCACGATCATTATCGGACCAGATTATCTTGGAAATGATAGGGTCTTCAAAGGCTAAGATTTGGTCAATTAAATCATGGTTTTTTCTGGCACTAAAGAGTATATCTTTTACAGGTTTTGAAACGAACCCATTTCTCCGGACATCATCAAGAAACACACAAAGAAAATTATGAAATCCATCATCATTAAATAGTCCAATTGGTTTCTGGTGTATGTTCAAGTTCGCCCAAGATAGCACTGTAAAAATTTCCTCCATAGTGCCCAAGCCACCTGGCAAAGCAATAAAAGCATCAGCACAATTAATCATTTCAACAAGTCATTCAGACATACCTAGCACGATGCATTCCTCTTCGTTTGATGGTCCTATAAGATTCACCTCTACCAAAGGTTTTGGGATGATTCCCAAAACTTGACTACCTCCTTCTTGTAAGGCCCTTCAAACGTACCCCATTAGTCCAAGGTTGTCACCGCCATATACTAGATGCATATTCCTTTCAGCTATGACTATACCCAATTCCTATGTTGTTGCAACGAATTGTGGTTTAGAACCAACACTAGTACCGCAAAACACACAGATGTTTATAATTCGTCTTCTTGAAGTTGCTTCCATTTTTTTTAATTTTATGTTTTTCTTTCTCAAATCTGGATGTCTTTAAGAGTGCAATAACGAACTAAATTTATAGAACCTGAAAAAGAGTGAGTAATATTACTACTAGTACATGCCAAATGACAATTATTAGCTAAACAGTAAAATATATCGTGAAAGTCAAAAATTCTGGATCCTGTAGGCGAGAATTAAGGAAATCACAATCGAAAAGCAAATGAAAGCAATTATTTAAGGCAACGGAATTGTGTACGCAATACGCCACTCGATTGATATATATAATCCATTAGGATGCGTCTCAAGAATCAATTCCTTACTCAGCCATCACTAATGAATTAAATCTCGTCCTTGTGATTTCCAAACACCATTCCTCATATATTGTTCTGCCTTAAATGCTCTGATTGTGTTTTTCCCTGAAACTATCACACAAAATTAAAAACTCTACAATATGTATACATAAAATAATTGATAAATTGCAATAATAAAAATTGCATGTGTTGCCTTCCTACTAGCACTAATTTTTTCATCTTCAGCCAGCCGTTACTGAAGTCCATCTATCAAGGAGGTCTCAGCGTGGTTTTGGATGTCCGATTAAAGACAATCCCACTAGCATTTCTTTTGAATGGTCTCTTCCAATGGTAAAGTGACAAAAAGATTTTTGTCTCATTCAGTGCTTGTGCCACCTTTTTAAACTTTGTCGCTCCAGTGGTTCCTGAAAAGAAAGAAAGAAAATCAGGAGGTCTCGTATGGTACTTGACTTTGAATAAGAGTTTCATTCTATCAAGCTTTTGGGTGGTGTCTTTGATTTGTACTCCCAAATACAGTGATGTTTCTCCTGAATGCATGAGATCTTCAGATATTTGCTTTTCCTTCTGTTCTTCATCTTGCTCCACCTTTTCTTCACAGGTGAATTTTAGAATTTTATTGTTCAGCTCTTCATCTGTCATCTGTGAAATACATGTTCCATAAGTGTCAACTTGAGGATGTAAAAATGTGTATGATTGTAGGTCTTTATCCTATGTGGTTGATATGAATGGTTCGGGTAGCTCTTCTTCAAACATCAATGCAATGCATGCTTCAAGATCTTCATTTTGAGGATGCAGAGTTTCATCCTCACTTATAGTTAGTATAAATAGCTCTGTTTCTTGATCATCGTCAGAGTCTGATGAATAATAAAGATCAAATTGAGATTCTGCTTGTTCGGGCTCCTGAACTGATACCTCTGATTTTTGATACTGCTCAGCATCTTCCTCTGTTAAGGTGTCATTGTGAAATGCTGGGTACTCGAAGGCTTCGTCAGTTTCATCTGAAATTGTTACGTGAGATATAAAGTTCTGGTTTTCTGTTAATTGTCTCGTTTGATCTGTCATTCTATAAAGCATTTAATCCAACTTTTCATTTTTTTTTCTTGAGTATGTCAACGATCTCTCTTATCATCTGTTTTTCCTCTTGTGAATATCGTTTCGGTTCTTGATAATCGTAGATTGATGGTGGATAAGATGGAGAATAAGATTCAGTGAAATATGTTGGTTCATCATACCATGAAGGATGCTTATAATTCTGCCACCTTGAATTGTAAAGGTATATGCATTGATCGCTCGGGTGGTTACCATCACATATCTCACATCTCCCCATTGCGTTCTGAAGTGGTTGGGCAAATGTTGTATTGATTGGTTCTAACATCCAGTGATAATTGGGCTGGACAACAAGCCTCGGAAAACCAGACTGCTGCTACCTGATTTGGGATGTATCTTCTCTTTATAAAGCTCGTAATTCTTTCATTGCCCAATAATGTTCCATTTTTCAACCACCTGAAAAATAAAAGAAAGAAATAAAAATTACAGATAAAATTAAAGAAAATTAGATACAAGTAAAATAGATAGTTTCAAAATTAATAACGCAAGAAAAATAAGTCATCGACAACGGCGTCAAAAACTTGATCGGTGAAATCACACACGTAACGCAAGCACACGTATCGCTCAAGTAGTATAAAAATATCGATCCCACAAGGACTTAATTTCTACTAATGTTATTAATTATTGATACTATTTATTTATAGGTATCTAATTAAAGGGAGAAGGAAATGATTGCTTGATTGGTTGGTTGAATGTGGATTTGCTAAATAAATAAATACACAAAAAAATACTAAGGAAAATAAACAAAAGACATAAATATCTAGGGTTGTGATTCCACACAATATTATTCTAATGATGAATTGATTCTCTTATATATGTGTAATAAATCAGTTTGCTAACCTGGAACACGAAAATATGCAAAAGCCTCTTCCGATGGTCAGATGCAAACATCCAGTATAACCCAAATAATCATATGCCTATATTAACCAAGTTGTCTGAATTCATTAAGTTCAAGTTCCAATTGTGGGTACCCCCGCCTGACAGGTATATGTCTATCCTGTAAGGAAATCTACCTAAGGGTCACCATGCCCTAAGGTGAGATCGTGAGCTATTGAATCTAAGCCTGAAACCTAAAACCCATTTTCCAAGTTCATTTTAAGTTTACCACATCAATCTTATTAATGGCCAGTTAACAAGAAGAATTAAGCTTAAGATTCAATAAACAAACTAAAGTATTAAACATAATATAAAGAAAATCAATTATTAAACTCGAAGCTACATCGATTACAAAAAAATCTGGAGTTTCGAGTTTAATACCGATATTTTAGCAGCACATCCGGTCGTTAACTCCTCGCGCCGCTGCCGCCGTTTCCAGCAGACGATTATTCTCGGTGAATCGTCTTCTTTTATCGGTATATCGTCTTCTCTTACTTAATTTCAGAGAATGAAAAGGAGATGAGGTGAGGAGGTCCTCAGCCTAAGAGGCCAATCGCTAAAAAGGGCATTAAGCGTTCATCCATTGATTATATTTTTACCAACTAACTAAATAAGAAAACTAAGGAAGCCCGAGAATTTCAAGGGGAAGCGCGGCACCGGTATCAATAGGGGCTTTGGAAGCTGAACTAGAGAAGGGCAAGCAAATGCATTTTAGGAAGCAAGCTCCCCAAGAGACCAAAGGTATTGAGAAGAGGGGTTTTTTCTTGCTTCTGGCGAAATCTCCTTGATGGAATTGTTTGATGGGGATCCTCTATAATTTCGCACGTGAGGGGTTATTTCTTGCTTTCGTCCATCAAGTAACACGACATATTTTGCAGCGGGAGCGGGTGAGAGATCGTAGGAAGACAGAAATCTCTACCTTCGTAAACTTCATCCATCAGAAGGATGCCCATATTGCATGTGAATGTATATATATGAACCATCTTCATTCTTTTCATCACTTCCCTAGAATAAAAATAAAATGTTACGGTTATGGGATCCACCTCTAATTTTTCAAATGTAGAAATCTCACTTTATTATAATATGAAAATTGTCAGTGTTGCCCATTTAAGTCAAACCAGCCATAAAGACGGTGTTATTATTTGTCCATAAACCAGTCATATAGGCGGTAATCATTTGTCACCTAAAGACCGACCATATAAGTTGTGTCACATTATGTCAAATAAATAAAACCAGCCATTAAGGCGGTATCAACTTTAATCCATATTATTAAATTACAATTTCCATATTATAAATCAAGTGAGATTAATCTACCTTATCATATTAAAGGTTTCATCCTTCCCAGTGGAAATTTAACTACAAAACATAAAAGAAAGATAAATTAAACAACCTACTATTACTATTAATAAAAATACATTACTAAACTTCTAAATAAAAATAAAAAAACAAGACACAATCCTTAATCCCTATTAGGTGAAGGGGTTAGTTAGGGGTGAATCCGGTAACGCAGCGGAAGCGGTGAAAATCCGATTTTCAGATTTCAAAAATTTTTCTCGGATTTATTAAATAAACATATTTATTTAATATTCCAATATTCAAATTATGAAATAAAATTTCAAATGAATCAAATTCAAGTGAAATTACCAAATTACCCTTATATGGTATTTTGTCCATTTTAGTCCGAAATTGATCCAATCAATTTTGAATGATTCTAAATCATTTCTAAGATGAACTTATCATGTTCAAAACATCAAAACACCATAAGCCACAAAAATCCCAAAAATCCCTCACAATGCCGTGAGCCACATTTGGTGGCATTATTGACCATTTGGTCATTTCATGCTTCAAAACTCATCTTAATGAAATCCAATCAACATGAAACTTTGCATGCATCTTATACACACCCAAATTCTCAACATATCTCAAAATCCCCTAATTTGGAATTGGTTATAAACCCTAATTTTTCAATTTCCACAAATTGGACAAATTAGGCCATTTACATTAAATCAAATATTTCAATCATCAATCTTTCAACTAATTCAAGTCTCAACACAATAAAACAACTCAAGATCAAATCTAGGTCATTTAAGAGTGGTTCAACAACTCTAGAATAGCAACATGGTTTCATAAACCTTAAAAGAATACATATAACTACAATAGTTACATCCTTTCTTCACCATACATGCTCAACACTTCATTCAAACTTCCATCAACAAAAACACAAAGAAATAAAGAAAGAAATTATCTAAGAACAACATATGTTGAAGCCTAGAACCTAAGGAACATATTCCTCTCTAATAGTAAGTTTGAAAAACTTACTAAATTCCAAGCTTTTTCCTTGATAAGTCTTTATTCTCTCAAGCTTTCAAAGTTTCTTCAATGGAGTTTGTTTGTATAAAGTGTATTAGGTTAAATGAAATGAAAAATTAAAAAACAAATTTATACTTGCCAAAAATATGTCTTGGCCGAAAATGCAAGACCAAATGCAAGAAATTGTAATTTCAATTTCATTTCAATAATCATTTAATCAACTTGCACAAATATCATATAAACTACTTTATTAGATATTTATTTAAAGTCAACAAAGGCAACTAATGTCATTTAATTAATATATCCTAAAGTAAAATATTTATATTTTAATTAATTTAATCATTTAACAATTAAATAATTAATTAATTAATCAAATACAAATATATTAAATATATGTATAATATTTACATTAAATATTAAAAACATATATTCATTTAGGAAATAAGTCAAATATCTCATTTTGACTATTAATTAATGTGTATTTAAATTAATCAAGTATTAAATGTAAATACACAATAATTACGTAAATGACTATCCAGTCCCTTTTGCACGTATCTTGCGTTTAACCTTTAAACGACTTTATAAATAATCAATATTATTTATTTATGTTGCTCTAGTGCTCTACGAGTATGTTTCATTATTGAGACTCTCTAGGTTCAGGTATATCCGTCACGAAATCAAATTTCATGTCCATAATCTATCCACCCGTAGATTATGACGATCACGGATAATCTCGCTAAACCATACAGGTCGAGGTCATGGCAAATGTATAATTCCTCCGTCACAGGTATCCGGATAAATCCCAGAGATATCGATGTAAACGTCAAATCTCTATCGGGACTATCCAGTCGACTATTCTATTAGCAATCTCAAAAAGAATGTTTAGAACTAGCTTCTAAACTTACCACGGGCCCATGGTTTTATCTGATTGCTAATCATATGGACTACCTATGCTCTGGTACACAGAACTGACGGATCCTATCTTGACACACATAGGACACCCTGAGGATCTATCCACACCCAACGAACAGGCGGAGGTCTGATCTAAATAGATCGGTGACGTGACTGCCATCTAAGTGTAGAAGATGTCTCATGTGCCCACAATGGCATCTCAAGTCTAAGAATCACAAGTGCTACTCAACCCGAGAAGATTCTTATTGACGCTGGTGTACCATCCATTAAGAATCTTCGGTGAGTCGTTCAGTGTTTATCCACTATAAACACCTACACGTCTATACTAGTCTCTAAGACTTATGGTTCATTGAGAAACCATTGGAATCATATATTCCAGTATACGACATGTACCGGTCTCAACGGGTTTACTATACTGACCAAGTAGTGTAAACCTTGACCAGGAACTGTCTGAGAATGACAACGTCATGATACGACTCAATGTCCGTTGCGACGCTTTTGCAACTGTACCAGGATCATTCTCTTCAACTAAGAGAACATCCAGACTCTTTTCTTGTATCAAATACAAGCGATCAGGAGGTCTAGATACCCTTTGTGACCTACGGAGTGTGTGTGTTGAAGGTCCTTCATCTTCTTGAACTTCAGGTTCCTCCGTTGGTTCGTTGTTTTCAGGTTGGACTTCATCAAGCTCAACCTGTCTATGATCACCTCCTTCAGACAAAAATTCTACTTCTAGAAATTTTGCGAAGCGAGCTACGAACACATTTCGATGCTCGGTGTCATAGAACAGATATCCCCTCGTATTTGAGGGATATCCAACAAACCTAAACTTTTGCCCTCGAGGCGAAAGCTTATTTGCTGAGTCACCCTGACATAGGCAGGACAACCCCAAACCTTAATATAATTAAGATTCGGTCTCCTACCGAACCATATCTCATACGGTGTCGTAGGAACAGCCTTTGAAGGAATCTTATTCAAAAGATGTGCGGCTGTTAAGAGACAGTAACCCCATAAGTAATAGGGCAAATCTGTGAAACTCAACATCGATCGGACCATATCCAATAAAGACCGATTTCTCCTTTCAGATACACCATTGTGCTGTGGTGTACCTGGATGAGTATATTGAGCGAGAATCCCATTCTCTTTCATATAATCCATGAACTCACCACTCATATATTCACCGCCTCGATCTGATCGAAGGCATTTAATATATTTACCAGTCTGTTTTTCTACTTCATTTCGGAACTCTTTGAACTTTTCAAAGGTTTCCGATTTATGTCGCATCAAATAGACATAACCGTACCGTGACAGATCATCGGTAAGGTAACGAAGTATGAATAACCACTGTGAGCAGTTTGACTTAGTGGACCACATACATCAGAATGTACGAGTTCCAGTAAGTTAATGGCACGGTGTCCAACACCAGAAAATGGGGCCTTGGTCATTTTACCCTGAATACAGGATTCACAAGTTGGATAGGATTCAATGGTAAGATCTGGTATCAAACCATTCCTAACCAACTGGGTAAGGCGCTTAACGCCAATGTGACCAAGTCTCATATGCCAAAGTTCAGTATTATTAATTACAGGTAAACTACGTTTATTAACTCCAGTATTTAATATATCTTTTGAAGTTTGCAATGTATAATGACCATGCTGGTTTGGACAACAAAGGATCTGAATATTATTTCTATCATATAAATACAAAGAACTATTCTTAATATTCATACAAAATCCTTCTGTATCAAGTACAAAAAGTGATATAATATTAGCGACACATCCCGGTACAAAATGACAGTCATGTAACAAAAGTGTCCCATTCGGCAATGAGATCTCGCATACTCCCACTGCAACTGCATCCAAAGAGTCTCCACTTCCGAACTGCAACTGCATCTCCCCTGGCTTCAGCCTCCTACTTTCCTTCAGCACCTGCAACGAATTGCAAATGTGAATGGGACAAGCCGAATCTAAAATCCAGTTGGATGTAACGGCTTCACAAGCCAAAGATAAATCAATAACTGGAAAAATAAAAGTACCTGATGTAGATGCTCTGTCTCTCCTCAGCTGGGCAATGTAATCTGGACAGTTCCTCTTCCAGTGCCCGACCTTGCCGCAGTGGTGGCATTTGTCTTCAGCAGCCCTTTTGGGCTTGGCTATCTTCGCCTGCTGTGGAGGACCGAAGGCCTTCTTCTTCTTCCCTTTCTTCTTCTTTCCCTTGGACATTCCTTGGGAAGAAGCAGAGAGAGAAGTAGATCTAGGTGGGCGAGTCGGTACTCCCTTCTTCAGATCCTCTTCTGCCGTGAGCAACATCCTATGTAGCTCCTGGTAGGTGCAGACTGTCCCGTGCATGTTGAAGTACATCACAAACTGGCGGAATGAAGCTGGCAGAGAACCAAGAATGACACTCCTACCGAGAACGTCATTCAGGATGAGATTATATTGCCTCAATTAGAACATGTGGGCTAACACTTTTCCCCTCATCCAGACGCGCATGGAACAGTTCCATGGCGACCTTGTGAACAATAACTTGTTCCTGGTTCTCGAACGATTGTCTTAATCGCGTTATCATACTATAGGAATCTGATGTTCCATAGTATTGTTGCTTGAGTTTCGGAGAGAGCGAACTAAGGATGTATGATTTAATCCTTAAATCATCATTCTTCCAAGCTTCAAAAACTTGGCGTTCCTCCTCTGAAGCATCCTCACCCACTGCAAGGGGTAAAGGACCCTCAAGAACATAACCCAACTTTTCGGAATCGAGGACAATCCTCAAATCCAATTCCCAGTCTGTAAAGTTTTCAGCGCCTTTTAGTTTGTTCGCATCTAACATACGTGCAAACTGGTTTGTGGATTGACCCGCCATCGCCAGCAATCTATCATATAGATCACGAAAAACGGTTAGCAGAAATTAAGCAGTTTCATATAATATCAAAAGCATAAACTAGATCATGGATTTTTAATCTAATATGCCCCTCCCACTAAATCATGCAATACTGTAATCCCAAAACAGAATACAAATATTTAATAATTAAATTAAATATAAATAGTGAAAGGTGGATCCCGTGAATATATTTCATCTCACATCAGAGGCACGGTCTCGCCTACGTATATTCATCAGGTAGACAACTCATTTGTCAATCACTCAAAAGTGACTCCTAAGTATCCGGTCCTGGCCGTTTCTCGTTGTCGCTGCAAAGGCAGGCCCACAAGGAGACGTACCAAGGTAATACTCGTCAATGATAAACTCAAGTTACTTACGTAATCCTGACAGCTAGGGCACGTTCAGAATTCCGCTTTTACTTGAATTTATCTAGTATCAGATATACATCCGGTATAAATAAATCTTTATCGGCTACACCCTCACAGCAGAGGCACAGTCTCGGATGTAGTCACAAAGAGATATTCATAAACCGTATTGACAAGACGGACCATATAATATGCATCAAATACATAATTACATTAAAACCTTATTATTAGGGATTTTCCGCTAAGTGTCATACACCCTAAATCTAACCAGTTTAGATCCTAATAAGCATGCACAAAGTCAAGAAAACATGATTAAACATTGATTCAATGAAGGCTAATCATTTTAAGTGGCCTAGAATCAGACTCGCTCTGATACCATTTTGAAGGGGTTAGTTAGGGGTGAATCCGGTAACGCAGCGGAAGCGGTGAAAATCCGATTTTCAGATTTCAAAACTTTTTCTCGGATTTATTAAATAAACATATTTATTTAATATTCCAATATTCAAATTATGAAATAAAATTTCAAATGAATCAATTCAAGTGAAATTACCAAATTACCCTTATATGGTATTTTGTCCATTTTAGTCCGAAATTGATCCAATCAATTTTGAATGATTCTAAATCATTTCTAAGATGAACTTATCATGTTCAAAACATCAAAACACCATAAGCCACAAAAATCCCAAAAATCCCTCACAATGCCGTGAGCCACATTTGGTGGCATTATTGACCATTTGGTCATTTCATGCTTCAAAACTCATCTTAATGAAATCCAATCAACATGAAAATTTGCATGCATCTTATACACACCCAAATGCTCAACATATCTCAAAAGCCCCAAATTTGGAATTGGTTATAAACCCTAATTTTTCAATTTCCACAAATTGGACAAATTAGGCCATTTACATTAAATCAAATATTTCAATCATCAATCTTTCAACTAATTCAAGTCTCAACACAATGAAACAACTCAAGATCAAATCTAGGTCATTTAAGAGTGGGTCAACAACTCTAGAATAGCAACATGGTTTCATAAACCTTAAAAGAATACATATAACTACAATAGTTACATCCTTTCTTCACCATACATGCTCAACACTTCATTCAAACTTCCATCAACAAAAACACAAAGAAATAAAGAAAGAAATTATCTAAGAACAACATATGTTGAAGCCTAGAACCTAAGGAACATATTCCTCTCTAATAGTAAGTTTGAAAAACTTACTAAATTCCAAGCTTTTTCCTTGATAAGTCTTTCTTCTCTCAAGCTTTCAAAGTTTCTTCAATGGAGTTTGTTTGTATAAAGTGTATTAGGTTAAATGAAATGAAAAATGAAAAAACAATTTATACTTGCCAAAAATATGTCTTGGCCGAAACTGCAAGACCAAATGCAAGAAATTGTAATTTCAATTTCATTTCAATAATCATTTAATCAACTTGCACAAATATCATATAAACTACTTTATTAGATATTTATTTAAAGTCAACAAAGGCAACTAATGTCATTTAATTAATATATACTAAAGTAAAATATTTATATTTTAATTAATTTAATCATTTAACAATTAAATAATTAATTAATTAATCAAATACAAATATATTAAATATATGTATAATATTTACATTAAATATTAAAAACATATATTCATTTAGGAAATAAGTCAAATATCTCATTTTGACTATTAATTAATGTGTATTTAAATTAATCAAGTCGACTATTCTATTAGCAATCTCAAAAAGAATGTTTAGAACTAGCTTCTAAACTTACCACGGGCCCATGGTTTTATCTGATTGCTAATCATATGGACTACCTATGCTCTGGTACACAGAACTGACGGATCCTATCTTGACACACATAGGACACCCTGAGGATCTATCCACACCCAACGAACAGGCGGAGGTCTGATCTAAATAGATCGGTGACGTGACTGCCATCTAAGTGTAGAAGATGTCTCATGTGCCCACAATGGCATCTCAAGTCTAAGAATCACAAGTGCTACTCAACCCGAGAAGATTCTTATTGACGCTGGTGTACCATCCATTAAGAATCTTCGGTGAGTCGTTCGGTGTTTATCCACTATAAACACCTACACGTCTATACTAGTCTCTAAGACTTATGGTTCATTGAGAAACCATTGGAATCATATATTCCAGTATACGACATGTACCGGTCTCAACGGGTTTACTATACTGACCAAGTAGTGTAAACCTTGACCAGGAACTGTCTGAGAATGACAACGTCATGATACGACTCGATGTCCGTTGCGACGCTTTTGCAACTATACCATGACTAATCATTCTAAGGTCATTACGTCTTTACCATATAAAAGAATAGATTATATTATAGAAACTGCATATATTATTACTAATAATAATGTTTTACAGAAGTATTTAACAAAATACAACCGGGAATTGGCGCTCTGAGCACCAACCCCTACATTAGGAACCTCAGAAGAGTATGATTTTGCAAATGAAATCGGCTGGAATTTATAGGTAAAAATTGTTCTGGGCGTCGCGACGTGCAAAGGGTTCCACGTTGCGATGCCTAAGCTGATGTTGACGTGAAACACAACTTCAACGGGATTGCGACACGTGGCACATGGCATATACGGTCCATTGAGATGATGACACGTGGCGATGATGTGCACATGGTGCGACGTGGAAGGAGCTGTGAGTCGCGACGTGTGACGTGGCTTGACATGTGGCACTGACGTGGCGACATATGGCGCTGACGTGGCGACACGTGGCATGTGATTTATACGGTCCTTTGGGATGATGACATGTGGCACGTGGCTTACGTGGTCCGTTGGGATGACGACACGTGTCCGGTGAATGAAAGCAGGATTGCTGTGATGTTGACACGTGGCAGACGCATGTTAGCAAGTGCATATGATAGCAAGCTTTCTCTGATATTGACATGTGGTCGGCGTATTTTAACAGTCGCGACTCTGAAGGAGTTGCGCATCGCGACTCGATCTGGAAAATTATAATTTTGCCATTTTGTCCGTTTTTTCGCTGTTTTGGCCTCGATTTGATTCCACTCAGTCCTGAAGTAAATCTACAAAATACACAAAAAAACATCAAAATATTCATAAAACTCAAGAAACTATACAAAATATTAAGTAAAATAGGCGGGAAATAGTGATATATTTTCCGCTCATCACTTATATGATTAACTTGTCTAGACTTAGAGGGTCCCACAATATGAAGTGTACTCGTTGAGCACTTGGGTAGCCAATAATGTTTGATAATAAATAATTTTTGATATTATAATTATCAATTAAAATAATTAAGTATTATTAGATAACAGTAATTATTTACTTGACTCAATTGGATTAATCCAAAATCACACAAGAGTTTTATTGTAATTTCATAAATATCTCTACCATTGAAGGATATTTTTGGTGATTACAAAATATGTAATAATATGTGTATTTGGCTTGATTTACATGGATTAAATCAAAGTGGTAGATAATGAACTAATCAATTGGTAAAACTTTATCTAGATTTAATTTGATTAAATCAAAGTGGTAGACAAATGTGATTAGTCATACCTAATTATACATATTTGGAAAAATTGGATTAAGCCCACTTAAAAGTTGATTAGAAATTTATTAATTAAATATTACATAAGTTTCACTATAAAAGGCAACATAAGTAAGTTTTTAATTAAGCTTGAGAAGCTAAGCAAGCAACCTAAAAGAAATATTAGCCTAAGTAAAGTTTTTATGAGAGAAGCTTTGAAAGTTCTCTACAATATTTTCAACAAAGAGAAAAATATTGGATCTTGGAATCACGCTTACTAGGTAAGTTTGATCTTCTCTAAAGCTATTTTTCATTAGTGAAACATATAGTAATGTATTATGTCTTGGATACATAATAACATATGATCTTCGCTTCGCGGGAACAACAAAAACCACCATCTCGCTCTTTCCTTTCTTCGGTGCTACCTTTTTCTTTCTAAGAGATGGGGTTGGGGTGTATAATAACCTTTTTTTTTAGGATGCCCGGGAACAACTCCTAGGTCAATTAAGGATCAAGTGTTGGAACCTCAAACTTGAAGTTGAAATTAGGCTAATGAATTGTGTATGGATACTTTGGAAGCAAAAACACAATTAAGTGTTTTAGGAAAAAACAATAGTACGAGTGATCAAGTCAATAAGATCCTTAGGTCTCTTCCTAATGAATATAGGATTTGAACATCCACCATCAAAGAATCAAATAATATGAACACTTTGAAGTTATGATTTGGTGGGAAAATTATTGGAGTATGAGATGAAGATCAAGATGGATTTGAAGGAAGAATAAGAGAGCAGAAAAGAAAGAATCTAACTTTAAAATTAAGTCCAAGAAGAGAGGATAGTGAAAACTCTAGTGATGATTAAGATAGTGATGAGGATGTGACACTTCTTACAAGAAAATTCAAGAAGTTCCTCAAAAATTAAAAGTTCACCAAAGGGAAATTTAGAAGAGAAATGAGGAAGGAAGATGAAAGGGCATGGAAGCAAAAAATGGAACAAATCACTTGTTTTGAGTGCAAGAAACTGGGTCACAAGTTTCCAATTGTCCTATGAAGAGATTCAAGGGAAAGCTAAAAAAAGGCAATAAAGGCCAATTTGGAGTGATAGTGATTCAAGCTCTTCAGATAGAGAATATGCAAATGAGACAAACAACCTTACCTTTATGGCTATTGATGATGATGACTTCTTCATTTAGAGTGAAGAAGAAAAGGTACATGATTCCTCCAATTATAATGAATTACTTGATATATTTAATTAATTGCATGAATTCTATGATTTATTAATAAAGAAGTAAAAATTGGTGAAAAAAGAACATTCATCATTATTATTTGATTATGCATTAATTGTAGAGAAAATGAAATGTATGAAAAGGAATTAATATGCTTAAAAAGTGAAAATGTAAAACTTGGAAAGAGCATATCGAGCATGACATATAATTCTACTAAATGTGATTGTGAATCTATTAAAGAAAAAAATGATTCTTTGAAAAAGAAAGCGATGGATTTGGATAATATTGTAACAAAATTTACTTTGGGTGAGAAAAATTTTAAAATGTTACTTGGTTCCCAAAGATGATTATTCAATAAATAAGGTTTGAGATATAAGTCTTACAACAAAACAACTTATTTGAAAAATCATTTTGTTAAGGAATCCACTTCTTATACACATGTTACTTTTGATGCAAATGTCACATGTCATGCATGCAATAGGAAATGACATAAGATATATGATTGCATGTATAAGAAGAAAAATGTGAATGTTGCATGAGTTCCAAAAGGAACCAAGACTGACCCATAAGGACCCAAGAAAGTTTGGGTACCTAAAAGTATATGATTTTCCTTTAATAGGTGAATAAGAAGATTAAAAGAAAACAGGTCATTGATAGTGGATGCTTGATCGGTGAAATCACACACATTACGCAAGCGCACGTATCGCTTAAGTAGTATAAAAATATCGATCCCACGAGGAATGTTAATTATTGATGCTATTTATTTACAGGTATCGAATTGAGGTTGAAATGAATTATTTGTTGGTTGAATATGGAATAATTTAATAAATAAATAAAAATACAAAATACAAACAAAGGAAATTAATAATAAAGAAAACATCTAGGGTTGTGAATCTGCCCAATATTACTCTAATGATGAATTGATTCTCTCATACATGTGCAATAAATCAGTTGTTAACCTGAAACACGAAGATATGTAAAAATCTATGTCGATAGTCAGTTGCAAACACCCAATATAACCCAATTAACTATATGTCTATGTTAATTAAGAAACTCTGAATTCATTAAGATCAAGTTCCAATTGTGGTTACCCACGCCCGACAGGTATATATCTATCCTGGAAGGAAATCTCTAAGATGAGATCGTGAGCTATTGAATCTAAGGCTGAAACCTAAAATCCCTTCGTCAAGTTCATTTTAAGTTTACCACGTCAATCTTATTGGTGATCAGGCAACAAGAAGCATTAAGGTTAAGATTCAATAAACAAGCCAAAACATCACACATTATATAAAGAAAATCAATTATTAAACTCGTGAATATTGTGCTTCATCACTTCCCTAGAATAAAAATAAAATGATGGGGTTAGGGGATCCACCTTTAATATTTCAAATGTAGAAATCTCACTTTATTATAATATAAAAATTGTCAGTGTTAACCAATTAAGTCAAACCAGCTATAAGACGGTGTTATTATTTGTCCATAAACCAGCCATATAGGCGGTAATCATCTGTCACCTAAAGACCGACCATATAGGCGGTGTCACATTATGTCAAATAAATAAAACCAGCCATTTAGGCGGTATCAACATTAATCCATATTATTAAATTACAATTTCCATATTATAAAGTAAGTGAGATTGATCTACCTTATCATATTAAAGATTTCACTCTTCCCCAGCGGAAATTAACTACAAAACATAAAAGAAAGATAAAACAAACAAACTATTATTACTACTAAAAATAAAAATACATTACTATAAATATATATAAACAAGATACAATCCTCAGTTCCTTATTAAGAAAGCTAAGGAAAGTATGAAATTTACAAATGAAATCAAGCTCTATTTATAGGCAAAATTTTGCCTCCACCAAATATGGCACCAAACACTCCACCAAATCCTGCATGTTTGGTGGAAGTTTGACAATTGTAAATTGTCATTTTCCAATTTTTTTATAATGACTTTAATAATTACACATAACACACTTTGGATTTTTCATCAATTTCAGTCCTGAAAACTTCAGAATTTGAAATTCTTATGAACATCAAAGTTGTAGATCTTTGAGACTTCTTTCATCTAGAACTTGAATCACCTCAATCCGATATCGGAATAAAAAGTTATGGCCAAAATACGAAAATTATGTAAAGTTGAAATTTCCGAAATTGTACTTCGTTAGAACGCTATTTCAAGTTTCGAACATCCAAAATCCAAATGTCAAGTCCATTTTTTTGCCATTATTTGTTCCACATTTCGTCCTTCTTGATTCCATTGAGTTCCGATTTTATTTTATCTGTAAAATAAACTAAAACACATCAAAACGTTCATAAAACTCGAGAAACCATACAAAATATTAAATAAAAATGGTGATAAATATTGATATATTTTTCACTCATCAATGCTCAAGACATATGACGGGGGAGTATTCAAAATTTTCTTCATTCACTTGCATAGAAAGTGTTCGTCTTAAACGTCATGGCAACTTGAAAACTACTTCTAGAGATAAAAATCTGAAGGATGTTCGTCTCGTTCACATCGAGTCGTCCAAAACCTCTATAAGCACAAGCACCCCTCTGTTTGATTCATAATTTGCCTTCCCTTTGCTTCCTAAGAAAACAATCATATAAATTTTGCTTTTGATTTTTGGTTTCCAGGCGGTTATCAATTATGGGGCATCACGGTACGACGAATTTTAGATAGTGTGTGTGAAACTGCAGAGAATATGGAGTGAGGTTGTTGCTGAGAACGTGAAAGGAGTAACACTCGACGTTTTCTAAATGTAATTTTTTTTTTAAATGTTTAAAATGGTTAAAAATATTTATTTATCAAAATGATAATATTTTGTCTCAAAATTACGGTCAAACCAACTTTCAATTGAGTCAAACTTAAATTTCTGTCATAATTTTCCTGATAGTGAAAATTTGATAGAAAAATATTTGTCATAAGTTTGTCATAAATTTTTTGATAGACAAATTTTTTAGTCTGTCATAAATTTCATTATAAAATATTATATCACGAGTCTTTCGGAGTATAAAAACTTTTTCTCAGAATATATCACGAATTATCTGTCAAAATAGACTTGTTTTCACGTAACCTTGAAGAACTGATATGGCTCATCAAACATGAATCATTAAATTTATCTATTCTTTTGATGAAACAAGATATATATAGGTTAGAGATGGATATGATTTGAACTATTTTTTATATCAAATAAAAATTAAATTGGAATTCGAGATGAATTTTCATCTCAATGTAAAAATCGGTAGGGATTTAGTATGATATCGGAATTGACAAATTCCGACCATTGACATCTGTTATATAGGCATAAAAAATAGTTAAATCTTTTCTATATATTAATGTAGGAGTATACAACCAAACATACATTAAAAGGCGTCATATCCAAAGAACTTAATTCATAATACATCACCCATAATAACTACATGTAGACACATTTTGGAATTCTTTTAGACAATATTAAGCTTTACAAACCCCAAATTATATCAAACATATATATGCTTAAACAAACTAACAATCACACATATATCATGCATGCATCATTTCCTTCAAGCCAAGAACTCATGGAAGAGACTTTCAAACTTGATCATCTCTTTACTAGGAAGAGAAACCAAAACATTGACCCTATTGTCATTATCAATATCAGGAAAGAGCAAAATAATGTCCTTCCTGTGATAAACAACAGGGCAACTATATTTTGCCTTCCCCCATGGATACTCAACTTTTGAAAACCCTAATTTCCACCAAGATGATACCAAGAACTCTCCATGTGGAAACCCTTTATTAATTTCTCCCCAATCAATTGCCGATCTTGCATATTCATCACTCATTCTTTTTGCTCCTGATGATACCATCTCCACCAATCTTGAAAATGGCTCTTCTTTTAGATCCTCACACTTTGCAGTTGCATAAGCACTTAACACTGCATTCCCTACATATGATGAGGGTAACGGAGGGTTCAATCTTGACCTTATATCAACTGCATAAAGCATTCTTGATTCCCTTTCTAGGTAATTTCCATTTTCTTGATCATATGATAATGCCTTGCACCGCCATATAAGTGCAGATACAACGTTAAATCCGGTGACATGCCGGCTGTTTTGGTTGTCACCGGCGGCCTTCGCTTTCGCCTTGAGATTGGCGATGTCATCAGAATTCAGCCGGAAAATCTTGAAGTCTAGGTCTTCTTGGGTAGTATCAAATATTGGAGCATTGTTTGATTCTTCCCCAGATGGTATATTAAGTTTGAGCATCTCTGGATGATCAAAGGTGACACGTGGAGGCGATCGAGCGGCTAGTAGATGACGATCGTTGCATGGGATGATAGCTAGAGGTTTGTCAGCAGCTATGGCAGCAAAGTTTTCTAAGAACATTTTGAAACTTAAGCCATCAAATGTTGCGTGGTTTGTGGATATGCCCATTGCAAAACCTCCACATTTAAATGAGGTTACCTGTTAAAAAAAATTAAAAAATAAAATAAAATTCATATACTGACAAACAAGGGTGGATCCAAGATTTCAAATTTAGCAGAAGAATTATAACATAAAAAATTCATGATATAATCATACTAAAAAAGAAGAAGAAAAAAATAGATTTGCAAATATTGCAGCATAGTTCTAAAATTCATTTTTCAAAAATTTATATACTGACTAACAAGGGTGGATCCAAGATTTCAAATATTGCCTTGGAATTATAACATAAAAGGAATGTATTTTTACACATAAAACTCATCATATAATCATATCTTATTAAAAAAAAAAAACCTTCTTTAGTGCCTTCCAATGACAAAAGAAATAATAATAATATTTGTATAAAAAAGAGGGGAAAAAAAATCAATTACAAAGTTCCTATTGAAACTGACAATTCAAAAAACTTCTTCAAGGTGTCAGATTTGACTTTAAGTGATCAAGTTCAAGCCACACACGATACTGCGTTTAATGTGTTTCTGTAGTCCCTAACTAACCACCGAAACTACAATTTTGTGAAGAAAAGGAAATCAAATTTTAATTTTAATTTTCTTTTATCTTTTTCTTGTTAGTCCCTAAACAAGTTGTTGAAATTAATATTAAATAATGATATATAGCTATTACACATAGGAGATAGCAAAATCGGTTTCGGTTTCGGTTCCGCGTGGAACCGGAACCTACTCGGAAAAAAATCGGTTCATAATTAAGTGGAATCGGAACCTACCCAATTAAATAAGATATTCTATTAATCTGTTCCATTTCAGTTCCGCGTAGAACCAGAACCTATCAAGAAAAAATCGATTCCAATTCGGTTCCGGTCCGATTCTGATTTACCATATTTATTTATTATCGTCAAACTTTGAAAATATAATTATTTCTCACACTTGAATATTACATAATATTCTTGGCAATTTTCCATATAGAAATAAAATAATAAATAAAACTGTATATTACATATTAGTTTTGACTCAATGCATAATGTTCTTGTAGAAAATGTCCGAGTTTAAATTGAGTTATGAATCGGGTTTTAATTGAGTTATGAAATTGAGTTTTAATTTCGGTTATGAAATTGAGTTTAAATTTAGTTTTAAAACTAGTTATGAAATTAGGTTTTAAAACTAGTTATGAAACTGAGTTTAAATTGAGTTGTAATTTGGTTCAGAAATTGGTTCTAATTTTTGTTCTCAAAACAGGTTCACGGAACCGGAACCAGACCGTTTATATCCGATTCTTCTATTTTAGAACCTGAACAGGTCCGGTTCCAATTAATTCCGATTCCAGAATCAAAAAACCGATCCAATTCCAACTGCTTCCGAATATAATCGAATTGGTATTCAGCCCTAATTCCACACCTAAAAAAGGGGTTAATAATTAACTTTATCATAATTCATAAAGATCACATGCACCTGCAATAATGTGCAACTGCCATGATGCAGTTGCTGTGAAAAGAAACCGCATTTATTGATAAGGTTTTCTTTTTCTTTTCTTTTTTTTCCCTTAAAATGAAAGAAAAATAAAAAGACAAAATGTTAGTAAGAGTTCTCTACTACGGGATGAATATTAAATTCTGGTTATTGAAATTAAAACGGTATCATTGAACTTGATTTTTATCATTCAACTTGAACGTGAACATAGATTTGAAATATTAAAAGTTACAAATTCAATGGGTGTTTGTTTTAATTTCAATGATTATTATTTTTTTAATTTTAATATCCTCCTTATATCGGTATTTAAAGGTAATATAGACATGTCCGACATCTAAACTTGAAATATAAAATATTTTATAGTAAAATAACGGTTATATATAGGTGTATTTCTTTGTAAGAGTCTGAGAGAATCGAATATTTTATCTGTTCTGCTTTAAGTTCGGTTGGGTTGTTTGACGGCGGATTTTCAATGTTTTCAAAAAAAAAAAAAAAAAAAAAATCTTAGATTTCTCCTAGGGTTTTAAGAATCTTACCTGAAAAATGCATAGAGGTTGATCATCTTGTTCCAACAAGTTACCATCAAAACTTTTGACAATAAGTTGTTTAAAACCTGGATTGGGATAAACCAAGTCTCCAATCTCATCCAATGTATACTCACAAGAAGCCACAACATAGACGGCGCCGGCGGCATTGCAATCGATCTCCAACTTGCCTGTTTTAGCATTGGCCTTCAATCTTCCGGCCAAGAAATCATATGTGACCAATATTTTAGCCAGTGTTTGTTTGAGCTTCTCAGCAACAATATTGGGAGGAAAATCTTTGTGGGATTGAAAGAAATGAACTGTTTCCACTGAGAAATTGAGAACTTGATCTATGTTTGATAAGAACATGGATTTTGTTTCAGTTTTTTGTGAAGGAAAAACAAGAGAAGTGTGTTGAATTGAGACCTTTAGGTCTTGAAGTAGAGGTGAGGATTCTCGGTGATGAAGAGAGCCCATTGTAGTTTTTTGGTGTGAGGTTTTGTTGCTGAAGGGGCTTGCGTATTTATATTGAATCATGTCTCATGTGAACTGTTGATAGATAACCAAAAATATAATATATATGTACTATTACACTACATGTATATAGTATTTATCCCAAAGGGCGTGACTTGGTGGTGTAATAGTCTGAGACCTTAATAGATCAGAATCTGGTCATGGGTTTGAATTTAGGGAGTGCGTTTCTTGTAAAAGTCTGGGACAGTCGGAGATTTTACTTACTCCGCTTAAGCCCGTAAGGGATGATTTGACGATGAAATTTTCAACGATTAAACTTAGAGCAATTCACCCTTCATTAAAGTTTATTCTGTAATCACCTGAATCATGCAATCCGTAGAGTTACAAACAACTTTTTTCAATTGTAACCATCTATATATTTAGAGGACTGACATGGAGACAAAACTAAAATAAATAAAGGATAAAAACAGAATCAAAATAAAATTGTTGTGTATTTATCTCCTTTTTAGTTCCTTAATATTTTTCATACATCATGCATTGTAATGAATTAGACTAGATTGGATAAATAGGACAGAATTGGATTGCATTGTTTTATATTAGATTATATATTTCGATTTTAAACTTATGCAAATATTAATGTAAAAATGATTACAATATTTATAGTATTATTTAAATAAAATAAATAATCCAATTAAATGATATAATTATAACTAATTAAAATTGATATGTTATGATAAATTAATAATTATACATCCTTATATTATTTAATTTAATATTTTTATTATATTGATCACATATTAATATTAATAAATTCTTAATCTAATTGAGCCAATAGATTTATCCTTTAAAGAATATAATATTTGAAAAGATATATATACTCCTGATACGACATATGTGGAAGAGAGTTATATTATTGAGTCGATGGAAACTCGAGCGGTAAATAATGATTTTGTATTTTTTGCCCAAAATAAACAATATTTTCACAGAATCATAATGTAATAATGGTATACTCAATGGTGCTCTTAATATGTACATGGTAACAAAACTAACAAATTAAGCATACAACTTAATCGTTTTATTTAGGGGTGGCAAAACGAATCAACGAATCGAATTTGTATCGAATCCTAAACAAATCGAATCAAAATATGATGGATTCGTATTCGATTCGTTTATTAAACGAATCATAATATCATGATTCGTATTCGATTCGTTTATTAAACGAATCGAATACGAATATTCGTTTAATCGTTTAGTCAATGATATGATATTATTTAATAAAATAATTTACCACACTTGATTTACATTAATTCTTAATAAATATATACATATGAAATATGTAATTAATATATTTACTAAAAATACCTCACCAAATATCGAAAATATTACTTTTTCTATGATAATTAGCTATAATTTCTCGAATTTTAATTGAAAATTAACAAGAACTAGTAAATAAAAATAATAAAACAAATCATAAATGAATAAATGAATCAGTATTAATATATACATGGTAACAAAACTAACAAATTAAGCATACAACTTAATCGTTTTATAGTTTTATTGATGAAATAGGATCATGTCATTATTTGAGTCTTCTTGAGCTTTTAAAGATATTATGTATTATTGATTATTTACCAACCATCAATCACTTACGTCAATTTTATTAATAAAAAAAAATTAAATTAGGAGAAAACCTTAATAGTGTATTAACCAAAATGTTAATTAAGACAAAGAAAAAATTATGAATTATGACGGTATTTAATACATTGAAAATTTCATATATAAGGATCAGATGTAGAATCTCGTAAGCGGGATCGACCCTAACATCTTCAGGATTCAAAATGATTATAATATTTTGAGTTATTTAATTAAATCATAATAAATACTATAAAAAAAAAAATTGGATCCCCGACCAGTCTCTCGCAACTTAAATAAATTGCACGATCCAACTGATGATCTTCAAGAAATAAATTGTAAAAGTAAACGTTAATAAAACCTTAACCCAATCACTAGAATTTTCGGTGTTGAATTGTGAGCTGCCATCTAAATGCATGGTGGAGAAACTGACAAGGAATCAAAAATTGAGATCAAATTTCTCCTCATAATTAATTATAATAATGGGTCTCACTGCAGGACCAAGGCTTATGCCAAAGTTTAGGCACCGTTTGTACAGCAATACACTTTTGAAATTTCAAAGTATTAAAGAACTTTTCTCACTTGTGTGGCATCGCTTGTCACGTTGTATATCATATCTACAATGCTGGCCCAGTTGTTGAATTTGTAACTCTCAACTTTTTATTCTCCTGATATTTATCACTAGCTTTGCTCAGCCGACTAAATCCTCATTGGAGGAATGCTCCTTAGTCTATAGGTTTGATCCAATATAATATCTTCTGTTGGTAATGACACAAGATCAATAAAGATTATTTAAACAAATATTTAGGAACTGATACAGCAATAATGGAAAATCATTATATATTATAGTAACAGTATGTTGATGGTGTTTTCAGGCACTATGTTATTTAAGCAGCACGACAGGGGTAAAAAAGGTAATTCACTTCTCAGTCAAGATTATTAATGCCGATCCGACCACTAAAGAGCCAACAGTAAGGGGCCGGGAACTTTACGGTTAGTGACCGAGCACTTGAGTTCAAGATGACCGGGCAATTATCAGATCGACAGCAGCATTCTCAGTACAAAATACTATTATGACCGACCACATGAAGACCGACCTCGTGAAAACCGAGCATTGGGCAAGACATGTTCGGGAAGATAAGGCATTCTATCCATACAAGATAAGATAATAAGTTCTCCTATTTTCATAAAGAGAACTGATGAGTCAGTATCCTAAAAGGATAAAAGAAGTGAAGGTAGTTTTAAAAGTAGGAATCCTTATGGGAAAGAGAAATTGTTTCAACTAGGAAACCCTTGTAAAAGAATGAATCTGATTTCTGCACTATTATAAATAGGAGGGTAGAGTATGCTTAAGGGAAAGAAGAAACAAGTTGAGAGCATTAAGAATTATCATCAGAATCATTACCATCAAACTTGTAAAAAACAAGAAGCAGAGCTGAGAAGCGTGTTTGAGTAATAAAAATATCATCCTTTTTGTACCCGTGGACGTAGGTCGGACCAAGATCCGCCGAACCACGTTAAATCTCCTTGTCGATTGGCGTATTATTTGTCTTTTGCTAAATTTGCTTTTGGTCCCCCATAACCAAACAAATTCACTATTGAGGGAGGATTAGTCTCGGGAGTGATATTCCCATATTGCCCCTGAGACCAAAATCAGCCGTCAACAGTTGGCGCCGTCTGTGGGGATCTCAACAAAAAGCGGTTCGCGTAGTAAGACAATGGCAGAAGGCAGGAATCATCAATCTTCAGGGAGTCCAGCAACAGACTGGATGAAAAAGATGGAAGAAAGCATGAAATCCTTGATGGATTGGTTGGAGAGAATGGAGGGAACGAACAACGAGAGACCAGACATCGGAACCAGTCGAAGAAAAAGTGAAAGAGCAGAAGGGAAAAGGGTGATAGACACAAGTGAAGACGATAGACCCAGGAGGAGGGGCCCCTATGGGATAAAATCCGTAGTTGTAGAAAAAGATTTGCAAACATAGGACACGTGGGAAGAAGAAGAAGAAGGAAGACCATCATCGGATCCCTCCTATGACAGTCTCTACGACTTCAGAAAAGAGGACATGGAGCATAGCGAAAGTGTGCGGGAAATTCCAAGGGATGAGGAACGCCGCACCCGGGGCAATAGACACACGGAGGGGCACAGGATACGACATGGCGGCGCAAGCAGCGAAATAAAATCTTGGTTAAAAAAGGAAATGACCAAGTGGGGAGTAGGCCTCAGGACCGATGCAGGGGATGCCCGAGATAGTGAGGAGGAATCTCCCCTCGCGGAAAAAATAAGGTCGGCAAAATTCCCAAAATGATTCAGCATGCCGACCATGGCACCCTACAAAGGCCACTCTGACCCGAAATCACACATCGAAAGCTTTGTCTTGTTGATGGAAGTCCAGGGAGTAGTAGGAGATGTCATCTGCAAAGTGTTCCCCCTAACTTTAGGTGGACCCGCCATCCTATGGTACAGAAGTCTGGCTCCGGGGAGCATCGGAGGCTTCAACTAGGAATCCTTATGGGAAAGAGAAATTGTTTCAACTAGGAAACCCTTGTAAAAGAATGAATCTGATTTCTGCACTATTATAAATAGGAGGGGGTAGAGTATGCTTAAGGGAAGGAAAGAAGAAACAAGTTGAGAGCATTAAGAATTATCATCAGAATCATTACCATCAAACTTGTAAAAAACAAGAAGCAGAGCTGAGAAGCGTGTTGAGTAGTAAAAAAATATCATCCTTTTTGTACCCGTGGACGTAGGTCGGACCAAGATCCGCCGAACCACGTTAAATCTCCTTGTCGATTGGCGTATTATTTGTCTTTTGCTAAATTTGCTTTTGGTCCCCCATAACCAAACAAATTCACTATTGAGGGAGGATTAGTCTCGGGAGTGATATTCCCATATTGCCCCTGAGACCAAAATCAGCCGTCAACAGTTGGCGCCGTCTGTGGGGATCTCAACAAAAAGCGGTTCGCGTAGTAAGACAATGGCAGAAGGCAGGAATCATCAATCTTCAGGGAGTCCAGCAACAGACTGGATGAAAAAGATGGAAGAAAGCATGAAATCCTTGATGGATTGGTTGGAGAGAATGGAGGGAACGAACAACGAGAGACCAGACATCGGAACCAGTCGAAGAAAAAGTGAAAGAGCAGAAGGGAAAAGTGGTGATAGACACAAGTGAAGACGATAGACCCAGGAGGAGGGGCCCCTATGGGATAAAATCCGTAGTTGTAGAAAAAGATTTGCAAACATAGGACACGTGGGAAGAAGAAGAAGAAGGAAGACCATCATCGGACCCTCCTATGACAGTCTCTACGACTTCAGAAAAGAGGACATGGAGCATAGCGAAAGTGTGCGGGAAATTCCAAGGGATGAGGAACGCCGCACCCGGGGCAATAGACACACGGAGGGGCACAGGATACGACATGGCGGCGCAAGCAGCGAAATAAAATCTTGGTTAAAAAAGGAAATGACCAAGTGGGGAGTAGGCCTCAGGACCGATGCAGGGGATGCCCGAGATAGTGAGGAGGAATCTCCCCTCGCGGAAAAAATAAGGTCGGCAAAATTCCCAAAATGATTCAGCATGCCGACCATGGCACCCTACAAAGGCCACTCTGACCCGAAATCACACATCGAAAGCTTTGTCTTGTTGATGGAAGTCCAGGGAGTAGTAGGAGATGTCATCTGCAAAGTGTTCCCCCTAACTTTAGGTGGACCCGCCATCCTATGGTACAGAAGTCTGGCTCCGGGGAGCATCGGAGGCTTCAACACAACTTAATAAGTCGTTCATTCGACACTTTAAAGGGGCCTGCGTTCCCAAAAAGACGATTGGAGAATTAAGACTTATGAAAGAAGGAGATGACGAGCCCCTGAAAAATTTTATTGGAAGATACCACCACATGGTACTGGAAGTCGGAGGATATGAGTCCCTAGAAGCCCTAGAAGCTTAAAGGGAGCCCTAAGAGTCGGGAGGCTATGGACTCATCTGAGAATCCAGGACACGCCGGATTATGCCACCACCCTAGAGGTAGCCCGGAAGTTTGTCTGGTAGAAAGCGAAGAAAAGATCTCCCGAAGGGGGACGGGCATTCGGGAAAGAACAGCAAGAACAGAGGCTCCCCGACGACCGGACAGAGAGTTCAAAAGATTCAATCCAAAACCCAAAAAATTCAAACCGATACCTCGAAGAGAGCAGGAAGGAGGGGTCGCGACCCAGGTGAATCATGTAGTCCGAGAAGGGACATATATTCCCCTGAGCAAACCACCAGGGCGAATCATCATGGAAATATAGGAGAAAAATGCCTCTTGATAGAACCCGACCTCAGGAGATTCCCCCCAGATAAAAGGAACCAGAAGTCTTACTGCGTACATCATAATCTGAGGGGGCACACAACGGACGAATGCAAGGATCTGTGGGAACAGATGGAAGACCTGGTGAGGAATGGATATTAAATAAATACATTGACCATGAAGTTATGGCGATTAGGCAGAGGACACACAGCACTGACCAGAGATTCTAATCGGTCAGGAAAAAACTATAAACTCAGGAGTCAGACGTACTAGAAACGGAACAGGCCCTGGGATTACAAGGTGGTCGGTCGGTATCAAACAATGCCCACAAATGAGCCAAATATAAAGTTTATTCTCGAAATATCCTGCAGAAGAACTGTAATGAGGACAGTATGTCCCCAAATATGAATAAAACTTTTTCATCCGCTTTCTAAAAACAAAGTTGAAGCCATATACAAAAACGGGGGACATACTCGACGCCCACTACAAAAGACAGTTGGCACCAAGGCCGCTTCAAACATCGGCTCGAGGCTGGATTTTGTTCCGCCGAGGACACTTAGTTTTTCAGCTCGGGGTCGGGGGACGTCCCACCGAGTCAGCCCTTCAGACTGGGGACGTAACATTCCCCCAGGTCCAAGTGCCTTTTTCAGCTCGGGGTCGGGGGACGTCCCACCGAGTCAGCCCTTCGGACTGGGGACGTAACATTCCCCAGGTCCAAGTGCCTTTTTCAGCTCGGGGTCGGGGTATGTCCCATCGAGTCAGCCCTTCGGACTGGGGACGTAACATTCCCCCAGGTCCAAGTGCCTTTTTCAGCTCGGGGTCGGGGTACGTCCCACCGAGTCAGCCCTTCGGACGGGGACGTAACATTCCCCCAGAACCAAGTATCTCTCTTGGCTCGGGGTCTTCAGGGACATACTCGATGCATAGGATCCGTGAGAAGCATAGCACGGGGATAGATGATACCACCGTGGCGATTGCTTACTCCAGTGTTACCGAATATAAGGAGGAATATGCCCTTAATGTGTCGAACACTCTTTGATCCTCACTTACCCGAATGGATCCGTGGGAAACCATAGCACGGGGAGTGATGAGGCCCCCGTGACGATTGCTAGCTCCAGTGATGCCGGACCTAAGGAGGAATGTGCCCTTAGTATCCCGGACGCTCTTAGATCCATCATCATTTGGATCCAAGAGAGGCGCAGCACGGGGATGCGTTACGCCCATGTAGCGTGTGCCTGTTCCAGCGTGGTAAGGAGGAGCCCTCGTACAATACACAGGCTCCACAGTGACCTGGCGTATAGAGGATGTGCCCTTACCATTTAAACGCTCAACTGATCCAAATCCTGGTTCGTCGGGACACTGACTTGAAAGATTCAGAATTGTGTTTTGGAGACCTCGGACAGGACGCTGTTTTGAGGCATCCGTGTTGTTGTTTATACTTACGAAATGTTTGTTTTGGGATAAGCGATAAGTCGCCCCCCGCCTGTTAATTTTATTTTCCAGAGATTTGTTTTTGTTTTTCACTGGTCTGGTAAGGGGACGCCCGTGCCAGATTCGGTAGGGTTTCAAAAGGTTGATTCACTTCCCTTCTGAATAAGTCCCACTTGATTAATCGGCTCGGGGCTGCATTCTTTCCGCCGAGGCCACTTGATTAATCGGCTCGGGGCTGGATTCATTCCGCCGAGGCCACTTGATTAATCGGCTCGGGGCTGGATTCATTCCGCCGATGCCGCTTGGTTAATCGACTCAAGGCTGGATTCGTTCCGCTGAGGTCAGATGTTTTATTTCCGGCTCGGGTCTGCTCTTGTATCGCCGAGATCGATGTTTGTTTCAGCTCGGGGTTGGGTACGTCCCACCGAGTCAGCCCTTCGGACTGGAGACGTAATATTCCCCCAGGTCCAAGTGTCTTTCCCAGCTCGGGGTTGGGGTACATCCCACCGAGTCAGCCTTCGGACTGGGGACGTAACATTCCCTCAGATCCAAGTGCCTCTCTTCATTCAGGGTCGGGTTACGTCCCACCGAGTCAGCCCTTCGGACTGGGGACGTAACATTCCCTCATATCCAAGTGCCTCTCTTCATCGGGGTCGGGTTACGTCCCACCGAGTCAGCCCTTCGGACTGAGGACGTAACATTCCCCCAGGTCCAAGTGCCTTTCTCAGCTCGGGGTACGTCCCACCGAGTCAGCCCTTCGGACTGGGGACGTAACATTCCCCCAGGTCCAAGTGCCTCTCTTCACTCGGGGTCGGGTTACGTCCCACCGAGTCTACCTCTTTGGACTGGGGACGTAACATTCCCCCAGGTCCAAGTGCCTTTCTCAGCTCGGGGTCGGGGTACGTCCCACCGAGTCAGCCCTTCGGACTGGGGACGTAACATTCCCCCAGGTCCAAGTGCCTCTCTTCATTCAGGGTCGAGTTGCGTCTCACCGAGTCAATCCTTCGGACTGAGGACGTAACATTCCCCCATGTCCGAGCATCTCTCACAGCTCGAGACAGGATACATGCCACTGAGCACATCATCGTTAGCTCAGAGGCAAAATTTTCTCCTCACAATCAAAATTGGATCAGTCAGGGTCAGGATCTAAATCTCTGGTACATTTATTACAGAGGAGGAGCCATTCTTAGTTTGGACAACAAGAGGAACTTCATCTCCTGATGAAACGACCCAAGTAAGCAATTTGCTTTGAGGTGGAGAATCGTTCTGAATAGGATCAGCATCTCCAATAACCGAGGATATGAAGATAGAAACAGAAGACTTAGTTGATGGCGAAGGCAATTTCTCTGTGATTTCTGGAGCGACCACCAGCAAGGCGATCAGCACACCATCTTTATATAGTTCCCGGAACCAACTTGCATACTCGTTGGAACCGAGAACTAGGGGACAGATGTTGATGGTGTTTTCAGGCACTATGTTATTTAAGCAGCACGACAGAGGTAAAAAAGGTAATTCACTTCTCAGTCAAGATTATTAATGCCGACCCGACCACTAAAGAGTCAACAGTAAGGGGCCGGGAACTTTACGGTTAGTGACCGAGCACTTGAGTTCAAGATGACCGGGCAATTATCAGATCGACATCAGCATTCTCAGTACAAAATACTATTATGACCGACCACATGAAGACCGACCTCGTGAAAACCGAGCATTGGGCAAGACATGTTCGGGAAGATAAGGCATTCTATCCATACAAGATAAGATAATAAGTTCTCCTATTTTCATAAAGAGAACTGATGAGTCAGTATCCTAAAAGGATAAAAGAAGTGAAGGTAGTTTTAAAAGTAGGAATCCTTATGGGAAAGAGAAATTGTTTCAACTAGGAAACCCTTGTAAAAGAAGGAATCTGATTTCTGCACTATTATAAATAGGAGGGTAGAGTATGCTTAAGGGAAAGAAGAAACAAGTTGAGAGCATTAAGAATGATCATCAGAATCATTACCATCAAACTTGTAAAAAACAAGAAGCAGAGCTGAGAGAGCGTGTTTGAGTAATAAAAATATCATCCTTTTGTACCCGTGGACGTAGGTCGGACCAAGATCCGCCGAACCACGTTAAATCTCCTTGTCGATTGGCGTATTATTTGTCTCTTGCTAAATTTGCTTTTGGTCCCCCATAACCAAACAAATTCACTATTGAGGGAGGATTAGTCTCGGGAGTGATATTCCATATTGCCCCTGAGACCAAAATCAGCCGTCAACACAGTACAATAGCGAAATTGAATTAAAAACAGATATGATGCAAACAACAATTACTGAAAAATAAGGAATTATTGAGGCATGTCTAAGATAGTATCTTTAAAATAGATTCGTCTTCTACCGTTGGTGCTTAAGATATGTAGTGCGATAATTCTCCAAAATACAAAGAGAACGAATAATCTCGGAACACAACCGACTTAATAAAACGATCTCACGTTGAGAAGAACTTGATCGCAAAACAGAACTGATTGAGGAAATCATATCGAAGGTAAAGTTGGAATTTTTTCCCTTCTCGGTTAAAAGCTTTTTTGCTCGGTGTGTGAAGGCTTTTCCTTGAGCAAATAAATAGGGTTTAGTAGAGACTTTATAAAATAAAAAGACCATCCCAATTTCATCAATGGTTGTTACACAATATTCAATTCACCAAATAAATTATTGAATTGATTGAGAATAATTGCATAGATGGTCTTTTTTTTTTTTTTTTGAACAAGCATAGATGGTCTCTTTACATACATGCTTGAAACAATTTCAGTCTATTGGAACTCTGCAACTGTCTAGCAAAAATAAAAGGAAAATTAACAAAACCATGGCTAATGGGGGTCTCATTCAAATTGGGCCACCATTCATATATGCAAGATGTGAGGGTGCACATAAGTTGAACCAATTTGGGCTAGGATTTGCAACCCTTGTTTGGACGCGTGTAGAGAAAGCCTCTATCCTAACATTTCTTATTCAACTACACCTAAGTGATCATATATGATAAGAACCTACCTGGAACAAGCCAAACAAACCCCTCCACATGTTCTGAGCCCCAAGAATCGTGAATCTTGATTTTTTATAAGAACAAAATCCTTCCAAGATTATGTTCAACCCTTAAGGAACATTGCCATTAATAACATTTTTTTTATTTCTTTGGAGAATCTTGAACAGCGATACAGTGCCACAACGCTTGCCACACGTTGATAAACTTTTGTTCCATAGAACCAAGGAAGAATTCACTCCCTCGAGATGACACAAGTCACTTTGTTTTGTAAAAAAATATGTTCTTAAATAATTATCAATTACAATGAATCACTACAAAAAATAAGGCATTTAGCGTCGAAAATAATCGACTCCAAAAGTGAAAAGTTCGACGCCAACACTAAGTGGCGTCGAACAATTTCGACGCTAAACTTAGACGCTAAAATGTGGACGAGAACGACAATTAGCGTCGAAATACAGATTATCCACGCGAAAACCTCTTATTTTGCGTCCAAATTATTTCAACGAAAAAGAAGAATTCCCGACGCTATAGTTCATATTTGGCGACGAAAGTATTCGACGCTAAAATTTAAACTTTTAGCATCGCCTACATTCGACGCTAAAAGTATAAAAATATTTTTTTAAAAAATTATTATTTTACATAATTTTGCTCTGAAATATTCAATTTAATATTTTAAAAAAATATTATTATTTCAAAAAATTACCGATTAATAGCACAATTATGAAATATTTTAATAATTATTTTATTATATATAATGAAAATTTATTAAAAAAAATACATAGTATATTAAAACTATTTGTTCTGAATATTTATACAAATGGAAATAAAATTTATTGTTGTTGTGATGAGGGGCGCTCGAGCCCGATGCACCCCGACCGAGTGAGGCCTCCAACATCTCCCGGAAAGCCCGTATCTGCTAGTCGAACTGCTCCATCTTCTTTTCGTGGTCCTTCTTGACCTGTAGTAGCTCCTTCTGAGTCTTCTTCAGCTCGTCTTGGGTGGTGGCTAGCTGGTCTTGAAGGCACGAGTCAGTGTCCGAAGAAACAGTAGTGCGTGCAGATGATGTCGGCTTCTTACGAGTGCCAATGCCGACGTTATACGCTGTCTGGTTCTTGAAAACCAATTGCGACAACTGCTCATCTGGTATCGGGTCGGACCATGTCTCATGAGTTTGATGTTGGAGCTCCACCATTTCGTTCTGTTTAAAAAAAATTAAGTTAATGTTAGAATTTGAAAAGAAAAAAATCAATTTAAAATAATAATTATTTTATTTTAAAAACTTAAACTTACATAACAGCGTTCAGCTTCTTCATTGATCCATTTTTTTTCTTCTCATTGTAGTGCGTCACTCGGAAAAAATCTGGAAATGATTGCACCTCACCTATGCTACTCTGCTAAAAACATAAAATAATTGTACTATTATTGGACATTAGTAAAAATAATGATCTGTTAAATTTCAGGTTATGATATATTTACCTCAGAATGTTCGGCATGATGTTGGATAAATGGCTTGGAACCTCCACGATGGTTAAAACGCAAGTGACTTCAATTCTCCGCATTTGCGTGACATTTATTCTGCATTTAACAATACTGTAAGTACCAAAAATAAAGAGAATTATAAATTTCTGTTTATTTTAAAATTTACCTCGTGTTTCTCGCTAGACCAAAGCTCAAGCAAGAATGTCCAGTCTTGCTCCTCTATAAAATCAGGCTTGTGTTGTGGAGCATCCAAAGGTCAATATTCGTCGAATATTGGTTTTAGGACTTTTGTCCTATAATCCTTATAGGGGTGGCAATTTGGGTCCGGATTCATTTATTCGTTCGATTCGATTCGCTTTAAAGCGAATACGGGTTTGAAAAAATGGATTCGTTTAATAAATGGGTCAATTTGATTCGATTCGTTTATTAAACGAATCGAATACGAATTTAAGCTCATTGATCATTTATTCGTTTATTATTCATTTTATTATTTTTATTACTAGTTCTTGTTAATTTTCAATTAAGATTCGAGAAATTATAGCTATTTATCATAGAAAAAATAATATTTTCGATATTTGGTGAGGTATTTTTAGTAAATATATTAATTATATATTTCATATGTATATATTTATGAAGAATTAATGTAAATCAAGTGTGGTAAATTATTTTATTAAATAATATCATTGACTAAACGAATATTCGTATTCGATTCGTTTAATAAACGAATCGAATACGAATCCTGATATTAGGATTCGTTTAATAAACGAATCGAATACGAATCCATCACATTTTGATTTGATTCGTTTAGGATTCGATACAAATTCGATTCGTTGATTCGTTTTGCCACCCCTAAATCCTTATAACTTTTCCCCCATGTGGTAGTCAAGATACTGTTGGACATTAACTTTGGTCAGATCGAAGTTGAACAACTCCTACAGGAATAGCAACCAAGTAAAAATGAATATAAAATAAAAATTTTAAATTAACAAACAATATCGAAAACTTAATACTGTAAGGAAACTCACAAGTAGCGAAGGGAAGAGCTGGTTGATTTTTCGTCTCCCACGGTATCTTTCTCCAAGAAAAGTAGTTTTGGGGAGCTTCAAACCGAGCTGCAGCACCTATGGCTGTAGTAAACGCTGAATTATGTTGCCCGATTTATTTTTGTCCATCATCTGATATCTCTATCAGGATACGTCTGTGAGCCTTAACGTGCTTAACCAACCTCAGGCCACGGGTGCGTCCTCGACCCTTCGCTGTACTCGAGTCACATGTGCAAGCAGAGACCCCGGCAGGGACATCTGTCATTGCAAATGTAGATGGAGTCGCATTAGCGCGTCAGCGACTGCCCGGTGCCATCTGCAAAATAAGAATTCTGACACTATCAATGACACAAAAATAATTATAATGATGCTAATGAAATTTCAATATTTTAATAACCATATAATCTTTTATCATTACACATGGACTGCTCAAAATCTCATGTATGAGGATGTGGTTTAAATTCAAAAAATATGAGGGACTTCACCAAATATAAGAGGATTTTGTTATTTTTACTATAAAAGGAATTCATACCTAAGAATTCAATTAAGCCCTATATATGAATAGTCATAATAACTATGCTTGTTTTTTTATGTGACAAACATAATTATGAAATAGACAAATTTACCAATTCAACTAAATGACACCCACAAATGAAATTTAGGTGAACCCCCAAGAATTAAAAATAAATTTTATCATATTTTTAAATAAATATATATATGAGGAATTTATTGATCATGTGATCATTCTCATATATGAAAAAGATAAATCACTCACATATCCATTTTATATATTTACGTCATGTATAACTGAAATTTTTATGGTTCATATCATGAAGCCAAGGCAGATGGATTTAAATTCATCAAATATGTACCAGAAAAGCAGCAAATGCTGATGTTCTGGTTCCAGAACAGCATTAATCAACACTAAAAGAAATTCACACACACAAATATACCATGTTTCTATAATCAAACGCACACACAATACTCTAATCAAAACACAAAAACATCAACTATACCATCATTCAAAACACAAAAACATCATAAGCACACATGGTAAAACACACAATATACCATGTTTCTAAGCATTAATCAACACTTGTCATTAACAAAACACAAAAACCCATTCTCTCGGCCACAACAACCCACACAAATGCATTTCAACTTGTCACCCATTCTCTCGGCCACAATCACACACACACATGCATTTCAGATATCCACAATATTTAAACATATGTGGCGGTGCCTCGAGGCGGCCGACCATTGAGGCACGAGGCGGGCGCCTCGATCCGAAAATCAAAAAAATAATTAAAATCATAATATAAGACCTGTTACTGAAAAAAGTTAACAATACATCACAGTTTGCTCAACATAATTGAAAGAAACTAATTGATTGAAACCAGAAACAGAGACACACATGAAAGAAACCAATTGATTTAAACCAAAAAGGGCCGGACATTCAATACATCAATTGATGAAAAAATTGAAATAAGAAAGCGTCATGCAAAGAAAAAATTGAAAATGTGAAATCAGAGAGAGAGAGATGCGCAGACAAAAAATAGAACACAAGTCATGTACAATCGAAATGAACTAAACACCCCATTTTAGTCTTTAGTATCAAGTTTTGACAAAACACTATAAAAATTAAATGTAGGTTGATATTCAGCTTAAATGAGACACACTAAAAATAAAAAAAAATATATTATTTGATTGAAATCCAGAACGTGAAAATTGGAAAAACATAACACAAGTCACTCCAAGAAGGATAGCACTGACCGGCGTAAACACACACTTATAACGCAAGCGCACGTATCATTCAAGTAGTATAAAAATATCGATCCCACGAGGACTTAATTCATACTGTTGTTATTAATTATTGAATCTATTTATTTACAAATATTTAATTGAGGGTGAAGAGAATGATTGCTTGATTGATTTGGTTGATTATAGTTTTGCAAAATAAATAAATAAATAAAAAGACAAAAGAAAATACTAAGGAAAATAACAAAAGACACAAAGATCTAGGGTTGTGAATCATTTTAATATCTTTTAAAAGATGAAGTGATTATTTTATGTTTGTGTAATAAATCAGTTTACTAACCTGGAATACGAAATTATGCAAAAGCCTCTGTCGATGGTCAGACGCAAATACCCAGTTTAACCCAATTGAACCATATATCTATGTCAACCAAATTATCTGGATTCATTAAGTTTAAGTTCCAATTATGGCTACCCCCGCCCGACAGTTATATGTCTATCCTGTAAGGAAATCTATTAAAGGGTTATCTATCCTCAAGGAAGATCATGGACTATTAAGTCTAAGGCTGAAACCTAAAATCCCTATGTCTAGTTCATTTTAGATTTATCACATCAATCTTATTGGTGGTCAGACAATAAGAAGCATTAAGCTTAAGACTTAATAAGTAAACCTTTAAATTACCCAAACTATAAAATAATCCATTATAAACCGGTGATATTAGAATTCATCACAACCCCAGATAACTAACACATAACTAGGGCTAGTAAAGACTTAAAAGTAAAAGACATAAAGTAAAAATGCTGAAAAGTAAATTGCTGAAAAGTAAATGACGGAAAGTAAATGCTGAAATTAAATACTGAAAATTAAATGCTGAAAAGTAAATGCTAAAAGTAAATTACTGAAAAGTAAATGCTGAAAGTAAATTGCTGAAAAGTAAATGCTGAAAGTAAATTTCTGAAAAGTAAATAAAGTAAAAGTACAATAAAAGAAAATGCTGAGGTGAAAGGATCCACTTTTATTACTTCTATTTTAGATATCTCCCTTAATATAATATATTAACTTTACATGATAATTACCAACCAGCCATATAGGCGGTATCCAGATTAAGTCAAATTAATAATTAATTACCAACCGACCAATCAGGCGGTATCCAGTTTAGTCAGGTTAAAACCAATTTAAATAATTACCAACCGACCAATATGGCGGTATCATCGTTAAGTCAGGTTTTAACTAATTTATATATTATAATTAAGGGAGATTAATCTAAATATTAGTAATAAAAATTTTACCTTTTACCCCAGCAAATGGGAGTTACCTCCTCATTACTGAAAAGTAAAAACTGAAAATTAAAGAAAGAAAAGTATTGTGCGTAAAAGTAAATTGCGGAAAGTAAAAACTGAAAAGTAAAGAAAAGAAAGTGTAACACCCCAAATTATTTTTACCCATATTTTATTTTATTATTTTTGGTGAGTGGAAAATTAAGGACTAAATTTTTAAGTTTGTGGAAGTTGGAATTAAAAATGTTGTTAGGGACAAGTTTAGGTGGCAATTGACATTCGCCATGTAAGTATATATTTTGCACACACACACAACCCTATTTTCTAACCACAGCAGCCACCCTTTAAAAAAAGAAAAAGAAAGATAAGAAGAGAAAGAGAGCAGGCGAGAGAGAGAAGAAAGAGAAAAGAAGAAAAAGAGAGAAAATAGAGTTTTAGTCCCGATCCGGCCGATCCGTAGTCCAAACCTGACCGAGCCTTTAAGGAAAAGTGTAGATCTCGTCGAGAGGATCATTTTGATGGTGGTTTCATCTCGGGAAACTCCCAATTTTCGTAGAGATCTCGGTAAGAAAGTCTTTATGGTTTTTCTTGATTTCCCGTTGATCCGGAACTCCGATCGACGAACCGTCAGCGGCATTAGATCCGGGAGAGGGAGAGGAATGCACGGCCGTCAGAATTTTCTTCATCCGACCGGAGCGTGGCAATCACGCGCGCCTCACTTGGCGGTGCGTGAGGCCCACGCGCAGGCAGAAGGGGAGACGCGTGGACCCCACGCGCCAGGCAGAATTCTGCCGCCGACTTCCCGAGTCTCCTCCGTAATTTTCAGACCATTCTGAGTAGTAACGGACCCCCGAATCTTAATTTCCGTGTAATTTTCGTTAAGTTTACGAGAGCGACCGAACCACGTTTCTCGCATATTCTTTCATCTATTCTAGTTAGGATTATGTTCCTTATAGTAAATTCTTTTGTCTTTTAGGTGATCGTGATACCGTAAGCAGGGACGGTCCTGCTGCCTAGTTCCTTTATCTATAGTCAGCTCACCAGGTGCGTGGATAAGCCTGTAACATTGATGTTTTCAAAAGTATATAGTATGTATGTTTTCTTAAATGAATTTTAAGGTAATGCATTAAATGAGTTTGTTTTTAGAAAGTTTATATTTTTGCTATAAGGTATGGATCGAATATTGATTATGTTGAAATCATGTGTTTGTGATATATGAGAAACTTGCATGATTTGAGATATATGAGCATGGATTTCAGAAATGATTTTTATGTTAGGATGCACCCCGTGTACTTATATGTGCCAGATTATTGCCGTGAGATAAGGTCTCATGTTGCCGGTTATTGCCGTGAGATGAGGTCTCACGTTGCCAGTTTGCTCCGGATGCCAGTTTTACCGTGGGGAAGCCCCATGTTGCCAGCTTTGCCATATTGTCATGAGGTTGTGCATATAGATGAAAAACAGATTTATCATTACAGAGTATTTTTGAGCAGTATGAGCTTTATGAGAAATGAGATTTATGATTTGAGTTTTATGAGGAATGAGATTTACGATTTCAAGTAAATGTTTGAGATATCGATTTACAGCTTATGTATTTATTTATATTATGAAAGACTTGTTCGATCCACCTTGTTACTTGTTTATCCACGGCACTAAGCTGTGATCCATTGCACTAAGCTGTGATCCATTGCACTAAGCATGAGCTTACCCCTTTCTTTAACATTTCAGGTTCAGCAGTTTAGTAGATTATCCTTTCCATCTGCTACTTCGTCATCATTTCCTGCCAGTAGAGAAAGGTTGTGCCAACAGTAGAGTGTCTTTGTTATGTATTTTCTTGGAAGAATTTGTTGTCTAATGTTAGGCATTGAGCCTTTATTTGTTACTGATGATGTTGTATTTTCTTCATGGATATTATGTTGAGTTGGATCATGGAGATCCTATGTTATGATGATATTTTCAGTTAGATTTTTCCTTGTATTTGGAGGATTAGTCCATATTACAGGGGAAACTCTGCCAGTTTATAGTCTCTGTCTCACCCCTACTCTACCTAAGGGAACGGGTGTGACAGAAAGTACGAAAGCGGAAATTAATTACTGAAAGCTATAAATAAATAAAAAAGATACAATCTTCTTAGTATTCTTAAGGAATTCCTTAGAAGAAAGTATGAATTTACAAATGAAATGGCTTGGTATTTATAGGCAAAATTTTGCCTCCATCAAATCATCCACCAAATCAATTATTAATTGCTCCACTAATTACTCCACCAAATCCATTATTAATTGCTCCACTAATCTCTTATCATGTTTGGTGATGATTTTATAATTTTTATAATTTATTTATTAATTTATTTTTTTCTTTGAAAATGATTGAAAGTGACTTTAATAATTACACACAACACACTTCTGGATGGTTCATGAATTTCGGGCATGAAATCTTCAGAATTCGAAATTATTTTGTCTTTCAAAGCTGTAGATATTTGAGTCTTCTTTAATCTGGAACTTGAATCAGCTCAATCCAATATCGGAGTAAAACGTTATGCCCAAAATAAGACAGATGCGTAAAACTGGAATTTCCAAAACTGCACTTCGTTAAAACGCCTTTTCAAGTTTCCAATCTCCAAAATTAATATGTCAAGTCCAATTTTTGCCCTTATTTGACCCACATTTCATCCTAAATGATTTCATTGTGTCCCAATATTATTTTATCTACAAAATAAACTAAAACACATCAAAACATTCATCAAACCCGAGAAACTAAACGAAATATTAAGTAAAAGGGGCGGTAAATATTGATATATTTTCCGCTCATCACACCCCCAAACCTAACATTTTGCTAGTCCTCGAGCAAAAAAACAAAATAAAATACAAGAAACAATTAAAATTAAACTAAGCCACTTTCGTAGGGATCACGGTTGCATTTAGCATATGCAAGAAGCCTTTAAACCCCTAGGTGTCCCTAGTGGACGAGTTGTAGTCTCGTGAGGGTTTACAGCAATGATACCCACAAACATTTTTCAAAAGTAAAAAGGTAGTGAAACTAATGCACACAAAAGTAAAAAGACAAGCGAAAAGAGAATAAAGAAGTTAGTGACTAATCAGGTGAAACTTCTACTCCAAGTTACTAGTTGTTTTCTTTCTTTATAAATTACTGAATAAGTAAATTCTCCTATTATATTTACCATTCTCCATATACACAGCCGACAAAATATTAAACAACTCATTTTTGCCCACAACAGTCACAAGTGCAGTTGAAAATAGAGTAATATTTTTGTCCTAAAGTTTTATCAGAATTCACACCTTTTTGTAGCAATGGAATAATTTTTCTCATTTTTCTGATTTTTTCTTTGATTTTTGATTTTTTTGATTTTTTTATTTATATACAATATCTTTCATCTATGTAGCGAGTGTTGGGTCGGTGGCTCCCAAACCAGTTGGCTTTAGGGCACCAGGTGTTAAGACACCCCTACGGACTTAATTACTCAGACTTCAGATATATATATTTTTGCAACATCCTTGATCCATGTAGCAAGCTTTGGGCTAGTGACTCCCAAACCAGTTGGCTTTAGGGCACTAGGTGTTAAAACACCCTTACAAACTTAATAACTCGGATCTCAGACGTTTTTTTTTTTACTCCATCACTTTTTGAGATGCTTTCTCCAATTAAACTAGAGCACTAAATATTATAAACTTTTCAATTACAACTCATGTCTGTATGTTACTATGCATGTTGATAATATCTGCTAACTGAGCATATGAATATCCTTTTTAGTCAGTATTATGGAGAATTCACAAATTAAATAATTCAAAAGGAAATAAACAAAAATTAACTTGTTCCGAATTAGGTTTGAGATACGTATCAGGAGTGAAAACTCCTTACTCAGCTATCTCTTACCAATTTCACCTTTTTAGTCAAAATAAAAACACAAAACACAAAAAAAATTTCAAATTTTTTTTTTTTGTATTTTTCGAAAAATTTTGGACTAAAAACACACACAACTAAAAAAACAAGATACTAATCAACTAATTCACTCCCCCAAACCTAAATGAGACATTGTCCTCAATGTCTTAAACAGTAGAAGAAGAGATTAGAAGATAGTACCTGGTTAACTGAAATTCTACAGGAAATTAAAGGTTAAGATCCAGATTAATCCGACGCCTCTTACCACGATCGTCCTCAGACCAATTTATCTTTGAAAGGATAGGGTCAATTTGTGGTTCATAAGCTAAGATTTGGTCAATTAGATCCGGAGCAGTTCTGGCAGTGAAGAGGAGTTCTTTTAAAGGTTTTGACACGAACCCATTTCTCCGAGCATCATCAAGAAACACACAAAGAAAATCATAAAATCCATCAAATTTAAACAGCCCAATTGGTTTCTGGTGTATGTTCAAGTTCGCCCAAGATAGCACTATAAAAATTTCCTCCAATGTACCCAAGCCACCTGGCAAAGCAATAAAAGCATCATCACGATTAATCATTTCTACCAGTCGTTCAGACATATTGGGCACAATCAGTTCCTCTCCGTTTGATGGTTCAATAAGATTTGCTTCTGCCAATGGTTTTGGGATGATTCCCAAAACGTGACTGTCTCCTTCTTGTACGGCTTTTGAAACGATCCCCATAAGTCCAAGATTGCCTCCGCCATATACTAAGTGCATATTCTTTGCAGCTAAGACTCGACCCAATTCTTGTGCTGCTTCTACGTATTGTGGTTTAGTACCAACACTACTACCGCAAAACACACAGATGTTTTCAACTCGTCTTATTGAAGTGTCTTCCATTTTTTTATGTATTTCTTTCTCAACTCTGGATGACTTCAAAAGTGTAATGACAAGCTGAATTTATAGAACCTGAAAAGGGTGAGTAATAATAGCACTAGTATCTTCCAAAGGAAGATTGTTAGCTAAACGATAAAAGAAATCGTGAAAGGTAAAAAAAAAGTCTGGATTCTGTCTACGAAAATAAAGATAATTACAAAAGAAAAGTAAATCACAACCCCAGATAACTAACACATAACTAGGGCTAGTAAAGACTTAAAAGTAAAAGACATAAAGTAAAAACGCTGAAAAGTAAATTGCTGAAAAGTAAATGACGGAAAGTAAATGCTGAAATTAAATACTGAAAATTAAATGCTGAAAAGTAAATGCTGAAAGTAAATTACTGAAAAGTAAATGCTGAAAAGTAAATGCTGAAAGTAAATTGCTGAAAAGTAAATAAAGTAAAAGTACAATAAAAGAAAATGCTGAGGTAAAAGGATCCACTTTTATTACTTCTATTTTAGATATCTCCTTTAATATAATATATTTACTTTACATGATAATTACCAACCAGCCATATAGGCGGTATCCAGATTAAGTCAAATTAATAATTAATTACCAACCGACCAATCAGGCGGTATCCAGTTTAGTCAGGTTAAAACCAATTTAAATAATTACCAACCAACCAATATGGCGGTATCCTCGTTAAGTCAGGTTTTAACTAGTTTATATATTATAATTAAGGGAGATTAATCTAAATATTTGTAATAAAAGTTTTACCTTTTACCCCAGCAAAGGGGAGTTACCTCCTCATTACTGAAAAGTAAAAACTGAAAATTAAAGAAAGAAAAGTACTGTGCGTAAAAGTAAATTACAGAAAGTAAAAACTGAAAAGTAAAGAAAAGAAAGTGCGAAAGCGGAAATTAATTACTGAAAGTTATAAATAAACAAACAAGATACAATCTTCTTAGTATTCTTAAGGAATTCCTTAGAAGAAAGTATGAATTTACAAATGAAATGACTTGGTATTTATAGGCAAAATTTTGCCTCCATCAAATCATCCACCAAATCAATTATTAATTGCTCCACAAAATCCATTATTAATTGCTCCACTAATCTCTTATCATGTTTGGTGATGCTTTGATAATTTTTATTATTTATTTATTAATTTATTTTTTGCTTTGAAAATGATTGAAAGTGACTTTAATAATTACACACAACACACTTCTAGATGGTTCATCAATTTCGGGCATGAAATCTTCAGAATTCGAAATTATTTTATTTTTCAAAGCTGTAGATCTTTGAGTCTTCTTTAATCTGGAACTTGAATCAGCTCAATCTGATATCGGAGTAAAACGTTATGCCCAAAATAAGACAGATGCGCAAAACTGGAATTTCCAAAACTGCACTTCGTTAAAAAACGCCCTTTCAAGTTTCCAATCTCCAAAAATAATATGTAAAGTCCAATTTTTACCCTTATTTGACCCACATTTCATCCTAAATGATTTCATTGTGTCCCAATATTATTTTATCTGCAAAATAAACTAAAACACATCAAAACGTTCATCAAACCCGAGAAACTAAACGAAATATTAAGTAAAAGGGGCGGTAAATATTGATATATTTTCCGCTCATCAAGCACAAGACATTGATTATCTAATAGTTTATTGTTTGAAAAAGAAGCAATATGAACTTACCCAAAAAAAGCCGAGAGAGAGAGCAAACAATTTGGAATCCGAGCCGAGAGAGAAGAAACAGAGCCGAGAGAAAAAGAGATGACAAAAGGGGAGAGAGCTAAGCAAATTAGGGATTTAAAGGATATTTAGCGTCGAAATATTTTTCTTTTAGCGTAGACTATTTCGACGCTAAAACATTGGCGGTTAACAAAAAATTAGGGTATTTTTTTAGGGAAATTTAATTTTTTACATTTACCGTTGAAAAACTATATCGACGCTAAAAGTCTAGTATTTAGCATCATTTAACTTATTTCGACGCTAAATGTTAGACTTAATAATAATAATATGATAATAACAACACACAACCATTCAACCATGATATAATAATAATTCAAAACAACAACCATTCATCCATGATGATAATAATTCAAAACAACAACAACAACCATTCATCCATGATGATAATAATAATTCAAAACAACAACAACCATCCATTATAATAATAAAAATTATTCATCTATCACATCATATACTAACTAGATTAGTCACTATTATCTTCGGTATTTGAGGATTCCTGACTGGACTCGGACTCATCTTCAATTTCGAATTCTTCTTCATTTGCTGCTTCCACGCTAACTTGAGAATGAGGAATTATCTCCACATCTGTATTTTCTCGAGTTAATGTGATATTTTCAGTAACTGTGACATTTGGTAAATGAAATATCTGTTCAGGAACTTCAAAGTTGTCAGTGACTTGTTGTGCTTCATCTGAAATTTCAACACTATCTTTCTCTTACGTGTCCCAAATGCCCCCTATGTTGTAACATTTCTACCACCATCTATCCATTTCCTAATTTTGGATCAGATAATATATCACATACCGTGCTTGGGTACAAAAAATATATGGATCATTCTTGTACCAATAACGTTGAACATTAATTGATATTAGATGATTACTAAATTGAATTCTCATCTTTCTGGCGTTTGTGTCAAACCACTTGCATTCAAATAGCACAGTACGTCGTCTGGGTCTGTATATCAACTCAATGACTGATTGCAACACTCCGTATAAGTCAATAATATTTGAGCCGTGTTCTTTTGGGACTATAATTCCATAATTTTGAGTGACAAGTGAAACATTTCGCTGCTCGATATGAAATCTAACTCCGTTCACAATGCATCCATTGTATTCGTAAGCCTATTTTTTAGGCCCATATGCCAATGTAACTAACGAATAGGACGAGTCCAATTGACCATTTTGCACTTGGTTGTTTATCTAACACATGATAATATTTATGTGTTAATATAACAAACTTAAATATTTACTGTTATGATAAAAATAAATAGACAATGTTAGGGCTTACAATTGCCTCAAACCATTTAGGAAATTCTTTTTTGTGTCTTTCATCAACGTTGTGGTCACCACCACATTGTAGCATAGTAATATGTTGCCTACAAAAAATGAGTTACGTTAATGTAAGACAATAAAAATACACTTATGCATCAACAAGACTTACGTTAAGTACGGTTGCACTTCATCGCAATTACTCAATATAAACCAATACGCACGTTGAGCTTCTTCGAATGTTAGTAATTTGACACCTAATGTTCCAAACGGTCTGTAATTTTGGCGGAATACTGTGATATCTTGCTGATTACTTGCATCTCCATAATAGTTTCTTGCCCGATGATTAAAATGAGTTTCAATATTCTACATGTACATCGAACAAAATGTTATTGCTTCACTTATTAAAACAGACTCTGCTATTGACCCTTCAGGCCGCGCCTTATTTTTCACATATTGTTTGTAAAGTCCCAAAGCCCTACAAATATGACAACAAATTTGCATCATTAATAAATTTAATGCAAAATCAAATTTGAGAATGTAATATTTAAAACTGTATATTGTCTCTCAATGTGGTACATCTATCTGTAATGGACATGACCTCCCTTCCTAGCTTCGGAAGGTAAATGCACGGCCAGATGTACCATCACATCAAAAAAGCAGGTGGCAATATTCGCTCCATCTTGCATAGGATTATCATGATTCCTCGCTCAAGTTCATCAATAATAGATGTGGTTAATGTCATCTGACATAATTGTTTAAAGAAGCCACATAGATCAAGTACGACGTCGTATATATTCGGTGGCAGATAAGGTCGAATGCCAATAGGAAGGAGAATCTCCAGAAGCACAGTCATGACTCTTTAACCCAGTTATTATATCATCCCTAACAAAACGTCCAATATTCGATGCATAATCATCATGAAATTTAACCATTTTCAACCAATCACATAATGATTTTTTCTCTGATTGAGTTAGCATGTAACTAGCAGGTGGATTAATAAGACCTCGATGAGTGACCTATAAATACAATTCACTGTGAATTCTAAGATCTTGTAGGTCCAATCTAGCATTTACAGTGTCTTTTGTCTTACTTGGAATATTGAATAGTGTGCCCACTAAACTCTTGCATATGTTTTTTATATGTACTACATCCAAATTATGTCACAGACCCAGACTCCCCCAATACTCTAACTAAAAGAAAATACTCTTTCATGTCCAATTCAACTCTTCAGGTTGACGTTTTCGATTTTTATCTATATTATTAGTATGTTTCCCTGGCGTTCTGTCTCTGAGATATTGATGTTGGCAAAGTATGTCGAATCCAGACAATGGAATGGGCATACTCTGAGGTTCTTGTTGACCGTTGAATAATTTACTTCTCCACTAAGGATGACTCAACTCAAGAAATCTCTTGTGCCCTGAGTATCCTATTTTATTCCTTAACCGTTGCGAAGGTGTTTGATCCGCACAAACTGGACATGTCATGTATCCCTTAGTGCTCCATCCAAATAATGAACCATAAGCTGGAAAATCATTAATGGTCCATAATAATGCGCCATGCATATGAAAATACTGCTCAGAAGCTGCATCATAGGTATGCACACCCACATTCCATAATGTTTGTATCTTCTCGATCAATGGTCTCAAGTAAATATTCATATATTTACTAGGGGAACGTGGATCAGGGATAAACAATGACATAAATATGAACAGATCCTTCATACATTTCCATGGAGGTAAGTTATATGAAATAACAATAACGGGCCACATGTTGTAAGAGTTGTACATATTCCCAAACGGGTTAAAACCATCGGAGGCGAGACCTAACCTGACATTACAAGGGTCATCAATGAGACGCTGGTACATGTCATCAAATTCTTCCACTCGGTTCCATCCATAGGATGTCTGAGTATGCCCTCCGCACTGATCCTCTTTTCATGATGCCACATCATGTCAGTCGCTGTGTGTCGTGACATGAACAACCTCTGCCGCATGGGCATTAATGAGAAATATTGTAATATCTTATGAGACACTTTCTTCCCCATACCACGGACTTTGTACCGATTTTCACCACATATCGGATAATATTCAAGTGATTCATACTTAGCACGAAATAATACACAGTCATACTTACAAGCATTAATGGATTCATACCTCATTCCCAGATCACGCAATATTTTCTGTGCCTCGTAATACGACTTAGGTAATTCGCTTCCAACCGGTAACATTTGCCCCAGTAACTCTAGCATCATATCAATACTTTTGTTGGTCATTCTGTTCATAAATTTAATGTGTAATAATTTCACAACGAAATTCAAGATCGACATTCCAACACCTTCAAATGGAATTTTTTTTCCTCATCAAGTAGTCCACTAAATAAATTTTGATCATTTCCACCTAACACTGGTATGTCACCGCTAACACTATGACCAACTTGTGGACATTGTAAGTTATGCAAAGCATCAGTTTTTCTCATCGTTTGCAGGTTGATTGTAACTACTGCTCCCTTCACCGGAATCAATAAACCGTGATTGAGAATTATACTGCTCACCGTGATAAATCCATGTACGATAAGTTAGTGATATTCCCCGCATGTATAAATGATTATGAACTTCATCTAACCGTTTCATTTTCCTATTCAAACAATTTGTACATGGACACCGAATACGAACTTCTGCATCAATGTGTTGCTTTGCCAATTCCATGAACTCATACACTCCATTACGGTATTCAACACTCAATCTATCCACCGAGCTCATCCAATTTCTTTCCATTTCAGCCAAATATCTGAATATAAAAATATAATTATTAGACATCATATTACACTCATCAACATCACCAATTCATTAATTATTTATTTAAGCATACACATATATTTTCAGTTAATTAATTAGTTACAAAATAAAATAAATTTAGTTAATTAACTAATCTACATATATGCATCATAAACCACTAACACAAAGTATATAATAAACATAATTATAAAAAATAAAAACCATAATTTTTTAGAAAGATTAAACTGAAATACTTAAGTGAGACATATAATTATTCTTTGCAAATATAAAGAAAAATAATAAAGATATATGAAATAAAATTTACCTTATACAAAATTAATTTGAGTTTTATTGAAAATTTGTAGGAGAGTTGAAAGGTTGCAGATGAGAGTGTAAGATTGCAGAGGATGAGATTACAGAGGATGAGAAAAAAAAAACAGAGGGGGAAGAAAGGTTGGTGGGCTGCATTTTAATATAGTTTTAGCGTTGAAGTCCTAAATTCGACGCTAAATGTCTGATTTTTAGCGTCAAAATTAAATTTTGACGCTAAAGGTTAAAGGACCGTCGGTGGTATCGTCATAAACCTTTAGCGACGTAAAATAGTCGACGCTAAATGTCAAATTTTCAGCGTCAAATATGTTATTTCGACGCTAAAAGTAGTAATTTTAGCGTCACAATTTATTTCGACGCCAAAGGTAATAGGAATAGTTGAAAACCTTTAGCGTCGACATATTTTCGACGCTAAAATTACTACTTTTAGCGTCGTTTTTAATATTCAACGTTAAAAGTAGAAAATTTGGCGTCGAAGAGTATTTTCGACGCTAAAATATTGACATTTTGCGTCGAATATTATTTGTGACTCTAAAAGTGGTTATTAGCGTCGAAATTAATTTCGACGCTACATGTTTGGACGCTAAAGGTACATTTTCTTGTAGTGAATAATGCCCTTTTAAATAGGTGGGTAACCCTAATTCTACCCAAATATAATAAAACCCTAGTAAAATAAACCCAATAACACATAAAATACTTTAAAATTTCATGCATGGGCTTTCTAATTTAATTAAAGTTCAGCCCAACACTTAAACATCACATAACCTTAAAAATATGAAACATAAAAGCTGTAGGGATAACGTGCTTCTATATTTTGATCTAGAAGACTTCTGAATTGGACTTTTATGGAAACTACAAAGTTTTAGATCCATGAGTCCACTTTCTAATGCAACTTTAATCACAAAAATCGGACATTGGATAAAAATGTTATGTCCAAAATATGAAGACTGCGCAAATCCCGCCACTACTAATGTACCATTCGAAAATTAAGCCCGAAATCAATCAAGGCAGCCCATGCACGTCCAAAACCAATTACATTCTTCCCTTAGACATAATAAAGCCTTTATATAAAGTCTCATGCATGGAGCAAACTCCAAAATCCAAGGAATCTTCCAAATTCACCAAAAATGCCCAAATACACCAATCTGACCAAGCCATGCAATCAGCCACAACTTCAAGTTAACTTGGCCCAACAAATAGAGCTCATTCTGGATCACATCAATATATAAATCCATTTACCCTTTATTTTTATTTTCGATGTGGGATTGACCAATTTCCCTTATTTTTCATCTCAATGGGTTCCTTTTGAAAAATAATTTCTCATTCACCTAACATCATATTGAGAAAATAAATATATGATTTCAAAGTACTCACATAGAAGAATCCGAATCACTTGCGACCTCTTGATTTCGCTCAGTGGGTCCAATCAAAATCATACTTAAAAATAACAAATCATGATATTTTCCTACAATCCCCCACATGAATGAAAATTGATAGAAAAAATAAAACGCACGTTTTGACATCAAAATTCAACAGATCAAAACCTGCATAGGATATATAGTTGTTAATCTTTGAACCTTCCCCTATGACAATATTTATACTTTACTAATTGACCAATTGAAGCGATGTCTTTGAACTATTATGTCGTGATGTAAACGATAATATACTGCACACATGTATATTTCCTAATAGAACTAAGTTATCATGGTTATGTTCTTTTTGGCCCCAAAAAACAACCTGTTTCTGTACAGATCCTAAGAATTGAGCCATTTATAATTCCCTTTGAAGCGACCGCAATTCTCTCTCACATAAGTAATTTCTTAATCCGAAGTAATCATCTTACTCCATAAGTATCATTAAGAGCATAACGCATCCTCACTTTTTAAACTTATGTTTTGAGGCATGTAGGGCATATTCTTAAAGTAATATTTGCCCCCACTATGTGTTGTTATAGTTGCAGGACAAATATACTAAAAAAATATAATAAAAATTTCAAGATACAACACAACACTTTTTGGATCTCTACTTGAGAACTCTTTATGTGAAAAATATTGTATCTGATCAATCATATTCATAATAAATATGCATGGTGTTGCGAGATTATCTTACTGCAAGTATACGATGTCAAGTTTTAGTAAATGACAAGTAAGAGTGTCGAATCCACAGATATTGAAATTAAATTCACACTAAGTATTATAATTAATAAACATAACTTTATTTAGAAATCAATTTAAAATAAACTAAATTAAAATTATAAATAAAGAAGCGAAAGTCAAAACATTTTAATTAAGAAAGATCAGGATGAGATAAATTATAGAGTCTGATTTCACCTATCTATCCCCTATGTATTTATTATGTCAATAAATTATTACTCAATTTCTTAGTTTATAAGCCAAGAATCCTAAATTATTCTACTCCCTCTCCCAAGTACCGAGTGAAAATATTTTTAGTTACCGATTTCGATATCCTATAAAAATCTATTAATTAACAATTTATTATGCTCTGTGATTCTTTGTTAACGACTTCAAAAGTATTATAGGCCTCATGAACTCTATAAAATTCATAGGTTTTATTTTTTAGATCCTATTCAAAATCATTTCTTTCGAGTGATAGATTCTAAACATGAAATCATCTACTTTATGGCCAGCACAAGAGAAGCATTAAACACAAAAAAATATAAATAAACTGAATTAAAACTTTATAATAGTTAATTGGCAATCAAATACATAGGTCCAAACATAGGCTACATCATCTTCTAGAATAATAAAATTAGTTCATAATTAAATAGAAAAATAATGAAGACTGAGTCAAGAAAATATTGGACATCATAAGAGTTTGCAGAAAGAAACTAGTGTTGGGGCAGATGTGGAACCCCTAGAGTCGAATCAGTGCCCTGTGCAGCGGAAGTGGGTATAACCCATGGATATCTAGTATGAGTGTATTTTAAAATATTTTTATGTAAAATTACATTTCGTTTCGAGTCCGTAGGAAAAAACGGAGACCCAAACGGAGTCCGGAAAACTTTAGAACGGAGAAAATAAAGTTTCAGTATGTATTAGCTTTGTGCGTCACGACGCTCGAAAGTGCGAGAGAAATCGCGAGAGCTGAATGTCTCAGCGTCGTGACGCGGAAGGTTGTGCGTCGTGACGCTCCTAGGTCTGATTTTCGGTGTCGCATCGCTGAGGGGTCAGAGTCGCGACGCGCCCTAGGCATCGAGCATTTTTTAACCGCGAGAGATGAACGTCTCGGCGTCATGACGTGGAAGGTTGGGCGTCGTGACACTCCTAGGTCTGATGCTCGATGTCGCGACCTGAGGGGTCAGAGTCGCGACGCACCCTAGGTAGTGAGTATTTTTTCTACTTCAAACCATTACTAAACACTTCCAATTTTCACCTAATACTTCAAATACACCTAAAATCTAGTTTTAGCATCATAACCACCATCAACACATATTATACAACTAGCATACATGTATTCTAAATACTTATATGTATTTATTTGAATCAAAACACAAACCAATTTAGAATCCCACTATGAAATGTCTCATGAATAATTCTAGTTCACTCAAAGGTGGTCAATGAATTCTAGAATGGTAGGCATAACTCTAAGCTTTAATCTAGAGTTCCAAACTCTAATTAATTTATTCCATGTCCAACATGAACATCTTTGACCCAATTACAAACATATTGTGTCTATATTTCCAAAGCAACCTAACACAATTCATTAGCCTAATTTCAATTTTAAGCTATGTAATTATGCATCCAATACATAATTCATCACTATATGTCTCACTAATGAAAACTCACTAATGAAGAACATAGCTTAGAAGAATATCAAACATTACCTAGTAAGCTTGATCATTCTCCTTGTTGAAATTGTAGGAGAACTTCCAAGGTTTAGCAAGCTTCATTCCAAGATTCAATCTTGAGTCCAATACAAGCAAGCTTCACTTCAAGATCCAATCTTGATTTCTCCTAGTTGAAATGTTGTAGAGATCTTCCAAAGCATCTCTAAACATTTCTCTAACTTAGGCTAATTTCTCCAAGAATTAATTATACTTAGCTTAGCATTCTCAAGCTCATTTTGATTTGCTTAAGCTTAATTAAATCCTTCCTCAAGCTTTCTATTTATAACAGAACTTAGGCTATTAATAAAAGTTGTAATCAACTTTTAGGTGGGCTTAATCTAATTTGTCCAAATATGTATAATTATGTGTGACTAATCTCCATTATCCATCACTTTGATTTAATCTAATTAAATCAAGATAAAGATTATGAAATTGATTAGTTACATGCTTGCCACTTTGATTTAATCCAATTAAATCCAGCCAAAACACATATAATTACATACTTGTAATTACCATAATATCCTCAAATGGTAGAGATAATTATGAAATTACGACAAAGCCTTTGTGTAAATATTGAATTAATCCAATTAATCTAATTAGGTCAAAGTAAATAATCAATGTTATCCAATAACATTTGATTATCTTAGTTGATAATTATAATATCGAATATTATCTTTTATCAAAATTAATCGGCTACCCAAGTTCTCAACAAGTACACTTCATATTGGGACTCTCTAAGTTCAGACATGTTCATCATATAAGCTTAGCTAATATGTATGTAATTTAGCCACCTGCGAATTTGCGAAGAACACGAACGATCATTCTGAACTATACAAGTCGAGGTCATCACATATGTTTAACAATCCCTCCGTCGTAGGCTATCATAGTTGTGCTTAGGAAACATAAAATACACCGTCAAGTTTTCGAGGCGCACATCTCATATCGACATCTCCACGATTCTTTAAAATTGATGTGATCCACCCTAGGTGATAGGCTTTGGCCAAAGTCTTAAGAATCGTGACTTACTCACATGGATACCTAAACCCCTTATGGTACACATACGGGTCGACGGATCATATCTTGATTGATTAACGAGTGCATTGGTCCACACCCAACGAACATCTAGAGGCTAGACCATGAAATTTTTCTGACAAATATACATGGCATCAAAGTGTGGATGATCTCACACAAAATCAATTCTATCATATAGTCAAAGGATGACATATGCTACTCGACTCGAGAAGATTCCTATTGACGGTGGTGTGTACTTCCAACTATTAGGAATTACCTGTGAGTCATTCAGTATTCGCTCTAACGAATACCCACATGTCTATGTGAGCTTCCAATGCTCATGGTACATCGGGTTAAACCATTGGAACTCCAATTCTAATATACGACATATGCTAGTCTTATAAGTTATTATGCGGACCACCTAGTGCCCAGTATTACTAGATGACTATTCTAGGTTGATGTCATTCATAGCATATTTATACATCAATCTAATATGCATAATGATAATACCATTGATAATATTTGAAATGAAAATATAGTTATTTTATTAATAAATAATAAAATACATTATCCGGATTGGAGCGCCAAGCACCAACTTCAACAACTAGATGATAAAATCTGAATCGAATTCCTTCATTTTCGGAAGTCACCGTATTCTTCTCCTCTTATTGCTCTTTAATCCTCCTCCTTGGAACTCTCTAAATTATGTGTTTAGAGCTCTTTTGTTGAGTCTAATTATCTCTCATAGGGCTTTGGACACACTATGTCTTTATAGGGTCTTTAAGCTTCCACAACATGTCCATTTTCCCTAAGAACCATGATCTAGTGCTTTCTATCAATAAAACACAAATCAAACTACAAAATACATAAAATGGCACGAAACCTAATAAAATAACAAGCTAAGAATGTAGGAATAAGTGGATATAAATCACACTTATCACGCGGACTTCATATTGTCGCGACAATGACTACTCATTAGCGCGACAATATAAGTCTGAGAGCCCATTTATATCAGCGTCTCATTGTCATGACAATGAGTTACCATTTTCATGATAATATGAGTCAGAATATAATTTTATCTCTTTGTCTCTCATTGTTACGTCAATGATTACCCATTGTCGCGATAATGTAAGGCATCATGTCTTTTTCGTTACAGAACACATGAAATAAATTATTTTGATTAACTTTGCCTTTGAATTTCATTTTTACATCGGGGGGCGTTACCCCCATCGACCCACCATGAACTTTCCGGGAAGGTCAATCTCCGATGCGTCAGTGTAGGGCAATAACCAAACCAACATGTCATATCATATAATATCTTACATAGATAGATTAACCATCTCTTGTTTAATCTATACATATATATATATATATCCAAATTCAACATCAATCCCCCACTTGGTTAATTTATCAATCTAGAAATCAATATGTGTTATAATGCATAAATAAAAGTATTTTTCAACTTGAACCTTTAGCTAGAACCAGTACTTGAAAACATTAAAAAACTTTAGGTTGACTATAACATTGAACCTAGATTTTAAGTGTTAACACAAGAAGATACAGTTCACACACAACAATAATTGATTTTCAAAAGTTCTCATAGGTCAATCAGCACTTTTTACGGCATTGTGCTCTATCCTTTTAGTGAAATATTTACAAAGATCAACCTCATACACTTTATTAGAAGCGGCACCACTTCTCATGTTCTCATAGGTGGAGTTCCTTTCGCTTTCTTAGCTTCATTAAGAGTTAAACTCATCATCCTTTATATAGTTACTAAATATTTCATTTAATAACTCATTCGTTGATCTATAGCTTGTTATTACCCATTAAACTCAAGGTCTATTTGTATAATAGAGTTAAGTTGGGTTCCCGTCATAGGCGACTAATTAAGGAAATGTTTTCAAAACCATCCCCATTGATGTAGATCTGATTTAATCTATCGAGAGTGCTTTAGGTAGTGGATCTGCAAGATTGTTACAAGATCTCACATAGGTCACATAAATTACACAATTGGACAATAGTTGTCGTACATACTCATGTCTCAAGCTTATATGTATATGTTTTCCATTGTAGATCTTACTTAATGCTCTAGACATAATAGTTTCACTATCACAGTACAAAAAACATGCGGCATTGATTATTGCCACAACTTTATATCTAGTAATAAATTTCTCAGCCACTCTACTTCTTTGTCTGCTATTGCCAAAACAACAAACTCCGACCATAGTAGAGTGAGTTACACTAGTAATCCAACTACCATGTTTGTTTCTTGGAAGCCCAAGAAACAACTCCTCTAGCCAATTTAAATATCCATCCTGAAATTGACTTGTTATCACTTACACTAGTAATCCAACTAAAATCAGAGTATCCTTCTATGACTGCTGGAAACTTATCATAGAACAATCCCAATGCTTGTGTTCTTTTAAGGTATCCAAGAACCCTAGCAGTAGCCTTCCAGTGTTCAACACTTGGATTGTTCATATCTCTTTAGAGCTTACATATTGCAAATGAAATATATGATCTAGTGCAATACATAGGATACATCAAGCTTCCTATTATATGAGCATATTCCAATTGAGCTACTGTTCTCCATGAATTTTCAGTTAACTTACAAGAAACATCATACAAAGTATTTTCTTCCTTTATAACCAAGTGAATAAATTTGCTAATCACTTTATCAATATAATGTGATTGACACAAAGCAAAATCCCCATTATGTTTCTTAACTTTGACACCCAAAATAATATCTACCTCATTTAGATCTTTCATCTTAAACCTTGAAGAAAGATACTTCTTAGTTGTATCAATTTATATCATATTTGTACTTATGATAACCATGTCATTGACATATAAACACAATATGACTGAAAATTTAATTTTGAATTTGGCGTATACACACATATCGGTACCATTATGTTGAAATCCATTTTGAAGAATAACTCATCAAATTTTTCATGTCATTGTTTGGGTGTTTGCTTTAAGCCATATAGTGACTTATTTAGCACACAAACTTTTTTTTAATTTCCCGGAAGTACAAAACCCTGAGGTTGCTCCATGTACACTTCCTCATCAATATCTCCATTTAAAAATACAGTCTTAACATCCATTTGATGCACATATAAATCATACATGGAAGCTAAAGCTAGCAATACTCTTATAGAAGATATTCTAGCTACTGGTGCATACGTGTCAAAATATTCTACACCTTTTTTTTTGCCCAAGTCTTTTAACGACAAGCCTAGCTTTAAGTATTTGTATAGATCCATCAGTATTATATTTTCTTCTAAATACTCACTTACATCCAATAGGTTTAGATCCTAGAGGCAAATCTACCATGGTCCAAGTTCTATTAGCCATAAGAGAATCCATTTCATCATTAATTTCTCTTTCTAGAATACAACATCTCTTGAAGACATTGTTTCTTCAAAGATTTTTGGATCATCCTTTAAAATTAGTAACATGGGTATCTTGTTTGTTACTTTTCCCCTGTTGCCTTCAATAAAGAAGACAATATCTTGAGAATATATGAAATTAAGATTTAATTTCTTTAATTTTTTTAGGTCTTTGACTTCTTCTAGGTTCATTAGATATTATTTTCTCTATCATTTTTTCATTGAACCTTGTTATTGACTTTTGTCATTGTTTAACTCTTGTATTAGTCTAGAGATTTCAGTAGAATCGTCATAAGATAACCTATCCCCAAGGACCTCAACATCTTTGGATTCTACAATTACATTAGATTGTAAATCTTATAACCGATATGCTTTTAAATGTTGTGCATATCCATCAAACACACTCTTAAAGGCTCTTGGTCCTAACTTAGTCTTTTTAAGATCTGAAACCTTATAATAAGCTAAACAAACCCCATATCCGTAGGTATCTAAGATTAGGCTTCCTAATATTTCAAATTTCATATGGAGATAATTTTAATTTCTTAGATGGTATTTTATTGTGTACATGACATGCTGCAAGCAAAGCTTCTCCCCATAAATTTAAAGGTACTTTGGCATTTAACAACATAACATTAACAATTTCAACCAATGTCCTATTTTTTCTTTCAGCCAAACCATTTTCGTTGTGGTGAATATGGAGCACTTGTTTGGTGAATAATTTCATTATTTTCACATAAAGTAATAACTTATTGTCAAAATATTCATCACCTCTATCATTTCGTGGAGATTATTTTATTTTCCCTTTCCGATTTTCAACCTCATTTTTATAAAGTTGAAACATATTAAATGCTTCACTCTTGGCTTTTATTAAATAAACATAAGTGTACCTAGAGGTATCATCTATAAAAGTGATAAAATATTTATTTCCTCCTCTAGTTAACATGTCATTCAATTCACAAATATCTTAGTACACCAATTCCAAAACAGAGGTATTTATACTTATTTTAGGAAAAGGTTTATTGGTCATTTTAGCTTGTACACATATTTCACATTTTTCTTTTACTTCATTATTTAAATTAATTAATCCTTGTTTAGACATGAATTTCAATGACCTAAAATTAACATGTTCTAAACGATTATGCCATAAAGTAAAAAAGTCAATCATATAAATAGAAACATATGTATTATTATTATTATTATTATTATTATTATTATTATTAATCAAAGCATTATAAATACTGAGTTTAAACATCCCCTCATAAGAGTACCATTCCCAACAAAGACTCCATTCTTAGACAAGATTAACTTGTCAGAATCTAAGACAGCTTTTATACCCTATTTACATAACAAATTAACAGACATAAGATTCTTCTTAATTTTTGGTACATGTAACACATTCACTAGAATTATTTCTTGCTAGAGGTAAATTGAAGTTCTACACTTCCACTTCCAAGGACCTTGGCGAAATTGTGATTCCTATTAAAACCATGTGTTCCACATTTGAATCTTCATATTGTTTGAATTGGGACTTATCATTACATACATGAACTATGGCTCCTGAATCAAACCACCAATCTTTTGAGATTGTTGTTGCTGACATATGTAATTCTGTAACCATGCCAATGTGAGAATCTGTCACTAGTGCAACTACTTCAGATGTATCATTCTTAACAATATTTACAGTGTTATTTGTTGTCTTTTGCTTTTTTCAAAGCCTACAATCACGCTTGAAATGACCTTTTTTTCCACAGTGACAACATCCTTTACTCTTCTTGCCTTGATTTTCTCAGTTTATGGGGCTTTTCTTTTGTTCTTGTTTCCATCAGAATTATTGTAAGACTTTCTCTCATGAATATGATTCACTTTAGATCGCATTTCAAATGCTAACATCTTTTCACGCACATGGGTTTCCTCCTCAATCCCTATTTGTTTTGTGAATTGATTCATTGTGAAACTTTCTGAAGTGGGGAGAAGTTTCTATATGCAATCATTCCAAGTTGAAGGTAATTTTGCTATGATTGCCACCATTTACATTGCCTCAGAAACATCCACCTTCAAATCCTTTAATTTGGAAACCAAAACTTGTTATTCGTGGACTTGATCCAATATAAATTTTGTGTCAACCATAATGTATTCAAAATAGCTAAAAATTATAAACTTATATGCACCCTGTTTTTCTGTAGCGAGTTGAGAATATGTCATTTACAAAGCCTTTCATCCTCTTGCCTCTTTAGTCTTACTGTTGTAATTTCAGCGGAATCATCAGGTTTTGATGTAGGCAGATCTGGTAAACTCGGATCCAATATGTATATAATCTTCAATGTTGTGAGAAGAAACATCATATTGTCCTTCCAGTGAGTGAAGTTGGTGCCATCAAACCGATCCATATGAACAACTCTTGATTCACCATCTTCACTGTAAAATTCAAACTAGACTCCATAAAAATATTGCTCTAAATTGTTGGGGAACTTGTAGTATGAAATTTAGTTTTTGAGGCGTGTAGGACATTTTCTTAGAGCAATATTTGCCCCCACTATGTGTTGTAATGGTTGCAGGACAAATACACTCCACAATACAATAAAAATTTAGAGATATAATATAACACTTGTTGGATCTCTACTTGAAAACTCTTTATATGAAAAATGTTATATCTAATTAATCATTTTTCTGCTTTATTTATAGACAACCGAGATTTTCCTCCAAAAGACATATTTTTTAATCATGTCATTGGCTCGACAATATATACGGGCGCCATATTATCACGACAATGACTACTCATTGGCGCGACAGTATAAGTCTAAGAGCTCTTTTATATCAGCATCTCATTATCGTATTAGAAAATTATTATTTACAGTTAACGCTTGAAATCTCACCCATCAAATTTCTCAGGTTTATCCGCATGAGTCACGAGAATCATAACAGTAGTAACAGGTTTCGTAATTCCAGTTTGTATACTGTCGTTGTTTTACCATTTCAACATATGAATCTATTTTAAGATTGTTGGCAAAAGACAGAAGATCAATAAATATTATTTAAAGTAATATTTAGTAAATGATAGCAATAATGGAAAATCACAACAGATTATAATAACAGTACAACAGTGAAATTGAATTACAACAGATATGATGCAAATAATAAATATTGAAAAATAAGGAATTGCGAGGCATGTCCAGGACAATATCCTTAAAACACATTCACCTTATATTATTGGTAATTAGGATATGTAGTGCGACTATTTCCCAAGATACAACAGGAATGAATAATCTCATAGCATAACCGAATTATTCAAGTGAACTCACATTGAGAAGAACTTGATCGCAAAAAAAAAAAAAAAAAGAAACTAACTGAGGAAATGAAACTGAAGCTAAGTTTGGAATTTTTGTTCTCGGTTGGAAGCTTCTTTGCTCAGTGTGGAAAGGCTTTTGTTTAGGTAAATAAAATAAGCTTTAGCTAGGACTTTATAAAATAAAAAGACCCTCAAATCTCATCCATGACTGTTACAAAATATTCAATTCACCAAATACATTACTGAATTGATTGAGAATAATTGCAGAGATGGTCTCTTTCAATGCATACTTGAAACAGTTTCAGTCTGTTCGAATTCAGCATTTGTCCAGCGAAAATAAAAGGGAAATTAACAAAACTATGGCGAATGCGGGTCTGACTCATGACTATTACACAATATTCAATTCACTGAATTGATTGAGAATAATTACAGTGATTGTCTCTTTACGTACTTACTTGAAACAATTTCAGTATATTGGTATTTTGATTGGTATTTTGCAACAGTTCAACAAAAATAAAAGGGAAACTAACAAAACCATGGTAAATGCGGGACTGACTAGAATTGGGCCGTCATTCTAGTCAAATTTGGGTTTAACAAATTTGGGTTAGGATTTGCATTCTCTGAGTGGGCGCGAGTAGAAATAGCCTCCATCCTGACATTTCTTACTCAACTACACTTAAATGATCATATATAAACTCATTTAACCATTGTTTTATTTCCAATGTGGGATTGGCCAATTTTCTCTTATTTTTCCATCTCAGTGGGTGTCATTTGAAAGATAAATTTCTCATTTATCCGAGCATCATTTTAAACATATAAATATATGTTTTCGAAGTATTCACAGGAGATAAATTGAATCACTCACGACTTCTTACTTTCAAAATCATACTTCAAAATAACAAATCATGTTATTTTTCAACATCTTGTAGTTTATGCTTTTATAAAAAAAAATGACCTTAAAAATTCATGTTTGTTATGTTTGTTAAAATCTATTTAATTATTCTATACTTTTCATATGACACATGTTTTATCTGTTTGGATTTTAAATTATACCATATATGAAATTTCGTAATTATCCAAGGTTTTAACCCTATGCATAATTTATCACAATAATTAAGACAAGTCCTAACTATAACTACTATGAATTTCCTAACAAGCACCCTTAATTCTAACAGTAATAATTTATCAATGTAAAATATTAAATCAATGCAAGAAATAAATTCAATCACACAAATCAACACATTAATTTGTTGACGAAGTGGAAAACTCGTGCGAGTAAAAAACCACTTCGGGTATCTTGGTTACCAACCCAAATCCACTATAAAGATAAAAACTTACAGTCATGGTAATAGACCTATGGTGGAAACTCCATCGACTCTAGTACCTATAGACTACAAGAACTCACCGAGCCTGTATCCCACGGTTTTCTTCAGAACCTCTGAAGTCTCTAAGTGAATCAACTCTGCAACTCTAAACGTCGGAACTCCGACTGCCAGTCTTCCTTCTTGAGAACTCTGAAGGTTTAGGAAATTGGGTTTTGATTTGTGTTGATGGTTTGACAAAGATCAATCTCACCACTAAAGCGAAGACAAGGAAAACAATGAAGTCTTCAAGGTGAGAAAAGAATAGGTTTAAAAGCTATGAAGGTTTGCAGCTTTGAGAGAATATGTTTTCAACACAGGGGAAGGTGGTTATATATTCTTTATATAGGTAGGGTAAAAAGAGAGGCTTCCCAATACCAAATTAGGTTAAAAACACGTCCAAAATAACTCGGTTCCTCACGGGCGTTCGAACACCACTTGAACGCGCCACGAACGCGTGCCCTCTGGAAAGATTCATTCGAACACATACTCGAGCGCGTGCTCTCTGGAAAGGTTCGTTCGTATGCTTACTCGAACGCACCACGAACGGTTGCTCTCTAGAATGCTTCATTCGAATGCTTACTCGAATGCACCTCGAACGTTTGCTCTCTAGAATATTTCTTTTGAACCCAACAACGAACATGACACCAACGCCACATGTTCGAATGCTTCAACGAACGCAGAACTAACGAAATTGCTCCAGCTTTGCCAAATACCAGTCCAATTGCTCCAAGTTCTTCAAGACTTATTACAACTCAATTGAACTTGTTTTGTTACGGACATTGCCAATAAAAATGGAACTAACAATCTCCTCCTTTGGAATTCCGTGATAAAACACTACCTAATACAAAAACTACAGTAAAAGACCCTAAAGGAAATAACCAACTGCCAACTATCACGACAGTGACTTATTACAATAAGACTCGATCTAAAACCTAACGAAGTAGTCTTAAAATCAATGCCACCACATCTACCAATTCTGCTTACCTGAAACATCCACAAACAACAACATACCGTGAAAAAATACATGGATTATAAAGAACAGATAAAACAACAATAAAACTCATGCATGTATACATAGATAGTAGATATCCTACTCCCCATTAATCTTACTCCCCTTAAAATGGAGATATCAAATGGATATACTACGACGACTACCATATACTACTACTCTCCCATATACTACTCTTTTTTTTGTCACGAAATGACAAAGGGTGAAGGTACCAGGATAAACAACACATGCAAGAGTATATGCACACATGACTTACTCCCTTTCACTAACAGGCCCACTCAGTTAGCAAAATATAACACCAAGAAAGTAAAGACAAGACTCAGAAATATGCCGCAAAAAAAAATGGTATGCAATAACCTGAAGTACACACAAGCACACACTGAGAAAAAAAATCAAAATGGACTGAAACAACACTTCAAGCAAGTACAATGATACCCAATCAGTATTCAGTTGTTTATGACATGAAATAATATGCATCACTTTAGATTTTGCTAAATACTACACACATGCATATGACATAAACACCAAAACATAGCAAGTACTTGCGTGAAAAATAAGTGCACAATAAATCAAGGATTAAGACCTTATTTTATGAGCGGGACACAGCCAAATAAATCTCATCTCTGAACAAACTAAGTCCACAAAATAGATGTTCAAATCCAGCACCACTAGGACCTGAAATTAGACCGGGCCACGGTTCCGGTTCCGAACCGGAATCGAATCGGTTGGAACCGGAAGGTTTCGGTTCCGGAACCGGAACCGTGGCCGACCAATTCGGTTGGGGTTCAACCCCAACTTGAACCGGTCCGAACCGGTGGAACCGTAATGTTCCACTGGTTCAACTGTTCCAACAGGAACCCTAACCCCAACGGCTACTAGCCGTTGGGGGAGGGCAGGGAGCCAATGCACAAAAAAATAAATTATAAATTATAAATTCCTAATATATCCCTAATAACGGTAATAAAACGGTTATATTTAGGGGTATTTTTGGTATCAAAAAAATTCTAAAACTCTATAAATAAGATTCATTTTTCATTATTTCAACACACCAAATTCTCAACTCTATCAATTCCTACAATTCTCTTATTCTCAATCTCAATTCAATTAGTTATTATCATTCACAATTAGTCAATTTTCTTATTTTTCTTACTTATTTCTTAAACGAAAAATGGAAACCTCATCTGAGAACATCATGTCAAATATGCCAACCCAAGAGAGCGGCCCTAGTGTCGGTTCACAATCACGGAGAAAAGAAATTAAGGCTCGTTCCTCAGATGTTTTCAAAATTCATTTTCATTTAGAAAAATTAAACGATGACAGTTCAAGAGCGGTTTGCAACTATTGTGGGGTTTCCTACAAATTTTCTGGTGGATACGGTAATATGATCAAGCACTTGGAAAGACATCATCCGGTTGAACTTGGAATTGATACGACACAAACTCAAATGGCCAGGTACGCATCATCTAGTAGAGGTACGAGTGCTGTAGATTTATTTAAATATTCTGATGTAAAAAATAGAGAAGAATTTGCGAAATTAACTTGTATGGCACATCTTTCTTTAAGCTTTTGTGAAAAACTTCATTTTACTAATTACGTGTATAATGCTTTATATACTTCTGCATGTAGAATGACTCGAAACACAACAAAACATCATATTTTAAATTATATAAATATGGTAAAATTATTTTAAATGAAATATTTAAAGAGATGAAATGTCGTATTTCTATATGTTCTGATATTTGGAGTGACAATTGGCAAAGATACTCATACATGGGTGTGACTTGTCATTGGATTGATGCATCATTTACCATGCAAAAATGACTTATTGCATTTAGAGTTTTTGATGACCAACATACTGCACAAAATATTTATAGAATGATGAAGGTAATTTTTGATGAATATGGTTTAGTAGAAAATTTTTTAACAATTGGATTTGATAATGCATCTGCAAATACTGCATCCATCAATGATTTAAAATCCTTAAGTCAACCAAATTTAGGGGGTCGATTTTTTCATATTTGTTGTACATGTCATGTCCTTAACTTATGTGTTCAAGATGGTCTGAAATTATTATCACCTTTCATTGATCCTATTAATATTTGGTCATATTCTCAAGTTAGGAGATAATGGATGAAGTTTTGTAAAATAAATGGTATTAAACCGATTAAATTTTCAAGAGATTTCCAACACGTTGGAATTCAACTTATTTTCTTTTATGTCAAGCATTCAATTCAAAGATGCATTATGTAGTTTTTTTCTCAACATGTTCAAAATGTCACACTTTATCCTAGTCAATGGGATGTTTGTGAAATTTTTTTAGATATTTTAAAAGTTTTTAATGATGCTACTTTAATTTTTAGCGGTGTTTATTATCCAACAACACATTTATTTCTTCTTGAAAGTTTGAATATTGTTGGTGCTCTCGATGAACATGCTGAAAGTAGCAATCCTAATGATATTGTTTTGTTAGAAGCAATTACTGTTATGAAGGTAAAATGATTGAATTATTTTAGAGAAATTCATTTACTTTATCTTATTGCTGCTGTTTTTGATCCTAGATTTAAATTAGAAGGTTTGAATCGTGTTTTACAAGCTTACTATGGTTATTTAGGAATATTAGATGAAATTGATATTACAAGATTAATGATGAAATTAAGAAATGATTTAATTGAGTTATTTAATGATTATATTGTAAGATATAACTTAGGAACATTAGGTAAATCTAGTAGTAGCGAACCGGTAATTCAAATAAGACTTAGCGCAAGGGATCGTTGGTTATTGCAACAAAATAAAAAAGTTAGGGATACGACAACTAATAATCCCGAATTAGATAATTATTTATCTATAAATTTCGAGTTTCATACTGAAAGTTTAGTTAGTAAAAAATTTAAAATCCTTGACTGGTGGAACCGACATCAAAATATATCTCATGTTTTATCAATTATTGCTAAAGTGATATTGGCAGCACCTATTTCCACCGCTGTGGTTGAGCAAGCCTTCACTTGGGAGGTAATATATTGGAAGCTAGACGATCTTCATTACATCCAAGCACTCTAGAAGCAACAGCTTGTGTGGATGATTGGACTCGAGCTGATATGAGACAACAAGAAGATGCCCCCGATGATTTTGAAGATTTGTTCGATAATGCATCTGCAATAACAAGTGTAAGCGGAACCGGAGTTGAAGGATCAACTGATAATGATGATGATTGGTAATTATAAAATTGTAAATTTACAAAGGGGAAACATCTTAAAATTTTAATAGAACTACGTGAGCTTTGATTCCTCTCACCCCTGGAGGATACGTAGGCAACTTAAATTTTTAAAAATTTAATCTCAAGCTCTTCAATGTAATAATTTTATTTATTTATTAAATTAATCTCATTTATTTTAATTTATTTTCGAAATTAAAAAAAAAGGTTCGAACCGAACCGAAACCGGAACCGAACCGGTCGGTTCCGGTTCGGTTCAAGATTCCGGTTCCACACTTGTGGAATCGGAAACCGACCGGTTCGGTTCGGTTCCGAACCGGAACCGAACCGCCTACAGGGTCTACCTGAAATGAAGCAACATTGGTTGCATGCTATATTATTCTCCCCATAAATAAGATGAGCTCATAATAAAAACTCTTTCGAGTGAAGGATTTTTGCCCTTATCTTTTGAATTTGGCCCATTGGTTCATTTACACTTGAGACTCATGTAATTTTTTTTATGTTTATTTTTACAAAGGGATAGCACAAGGTCATCTAGTCAAATGTCACACTATTTAGTGAGCAAAGTGGTAGAGATTAGATTGCCTTCCAAGAACTCATACATGCGACAAAGTCTTGACAATTATAAAAACATGTATATAAAGTGCAAGCACAAGATATACTAAGAGTTTTTACCACACACACTTATGTATATAGAGCATCAAGAAAAATAAAAGCATATTACACATGCATAAACATATATCATACATACCACGATCACATGCAACAAGCTTTTCATGCTCTAACAAGCCAGAAAAAAATATTTTTGGTCTTTTTCATTTTCTATTTTTTTCCAGTTTTAACACCCACAAAAAAAATATAGACACACCAATGCCTGTAAATATTCAATGATATGTGGAGTTGTATCTCGAGTGCAGATCATACTACTGTCCATTCAGAATCAGCTATGAAATTTATGTCCGAGTTTTCATCCTATATACCAAGGGATAAATAACAAAGAACAACACACATACCCATATGCAAAAAATAAAAAATAAATAAATGTGCAGAAATATAAAACACACACACACACACATGCAATGGGAAAACACATGCTACTTCTAAGAAGAGTTACACCGAAGTGCACTCACATCATGCCTTTCAGGATCAAGGCATTCAAAAGTAGATGAGAAATCATCTTGCTTCCTCACTCAAACTGTCTTAGGAGTCTCTTCCACTTGAGAATTCTTAGTCAACACAACAAGTTTCTCACTAAGGAATTGTTTCTGTTTAGCTAGTGCTTAAATTTGAGACACTATATTTGAATAATCAAATCTAGATGACACACTTTTAGGTTTTTTCTTGTGTTTGTGCAACAAAAAACACTTAGGCCTAATGTGTCATGCCTTGCCATAATGATGGCAAACAGACACAAACCTCAGATGAGTGCGAGGTTTACCCACCACACCTCTAGATCAAGGTTGGGTCACAGATGAGGAACATCATGAGGAATCACATGACTACACTCAAAAAACTTCTTGCCTAAGTCATGTTCAGAAGGGACATGCACAGCTTTAGATGATGACGCCTTATCAAAATTAGGCTCAACACTAATCTCTAACATGCGGTCTTGTTTTTTATTCCCACTAGAAAATACAGACAACCGGGTTCTAGCATCTTCAAGTTCAATTTCTAAGGAGTTGACTCTATCAACTGAACCCATATTCCTATCCTCGAGGTCATATACCATTATTAGGCTTTGCTCAAACTTTACTTGAGCTTCATTCTTTTCTAGCTCTACATCTTTCAACCTCTTACTGACCTCTATATTAGTCTTCTTGATAGCTAAACTCTCATTAAACAGTTCAGCATAAGCTACCTGAAGACTATCATAATCTACAGACTCATCGAGAGAGACTTCTGAATTAGCATCAACATCATTCTCTCTCTTATCAGTCACACTAGCAACAAAAGGCATATAGTTGATCTTATTCTTAGGGGATTCATCAGAAGTATAACCACCTTCTGAATCACTAAGGGAGGCTACTATGGCTCTTTTACATTTAGCCTTAAGGTATGTGGGGCACTCAGATCGAATATGCCATAACCTTCACACTAATGACATTGGATACCTCGAGGTTTGCTACCCATATCCTCTCTAGACTCTCTCCTACTATGCCTACTCTCTCTAGGCATATCATCCATATCCTATCACTGCTATGACCACTCTTCTTAAGCTTAAGAAATTTCTTAATTTTTTTTTACAAATATGGCCAAATCATGATTTGTGAGGGTATCATCATCATCACTTGACGGATCATGAATAACTTCTTTCTCGATTTTCATCGCTATAGTTTTTGGCTTTTTATAACCATGAAGTTTCTTTTAATAAATCTGCAGTTTTCCTATGAGGTCATCTAATTTAAGCTGATCAAGGTCATTATTCTCCTCGATGGCGGTGATCTTGGGTAGGAACTTATCAGGCAGCGATCTAAGGATTTTCCTAACTATCCTACTGGTAGGGATAGTCTCACCTAGGTTAAAGCTTGAGTTAACGATATCGTTAATCTCAGCGTAGAATTCATCAAAGTTCCCATCATCCTTCATTCTGGCGACCTCAAACCTAGTAGCAAGATCATGTAGTCTATTATTTTTAACAGACAGTGTGCCCTCATGCACAGTCTATAGGATGTCCCAAGCATCATTGGTTATCTCACACATAGAGATTCTCATAAATTCAGTTGAGCACACAACACCATCTATGGCATTAATTGCTTTGTTGTTCCTGTTGTTTGTGTCAAATTCATCATTGGTCTAGGTCAGTTTGTCTTTAGGGGAAAAGACCCCATCAACTACAACCACGGGAGGTTTCCAACCATACTCAACTGTCATCCAGACCCTCTCATCTAAGAATTTAAGGAACGCTCTCATGCGAACCTTCCAATGTAAATATTTGTCCCATCAAATAATGAGGGGCAATTTAAGGGTTGACTACGTTCCATAGCTAAACGGGTCAATGATCGTTGTCAGTCTCTGATACCAAATGAAAGTTCGTAATTATCCAAGGTTCTGACCCTATACGGAATTTATTACAGTAATCAAACAAGTCCTAACTATTGCTACTATGGATTTCCTAACAAGCATCCTTAATTCTAACAGCAGTAATTTATCAATGTAAAATATTAAATCAATGCAGGAAATAAATTCAATCACACAAATCAATACAGTAATTTGTTGACGAAATGGAAAACTCTTGCGCTTAAAAAATCACTCTGGGTATCTCGGCCACTATCCCAAATCCATTATAAAGAGAAAAACTTACAGTGATGGTAAAAAACCTATGGTGGCAACTCCATCGACTCTAGTACCTCTAGACTGCAAGAACTTGAAGAACTCCTTGAGCTTGTATCCCACGATTTTCTTCAGAACCTCTGAAGTTTCTGAGTGAATCAACTCTGTAATTCTGAACGCTGAACTCTGACTAACAATCTTCCTCCTTGAGAACTCTGAAGGTTTAGGAAATTGGGTTTTGATTTGTGTTGATGGTTTAACAACGATCAATCTCACCTCAAAAGCACAAACAATGAAAACAGTGAAGTCTTCAAGGTGAGAAACGAATAGATTGAAAAGATATAAAGGTTTGCTGCTTTGAGAAAATATATTTTCAACAGAGGGGAAGGTGACTATATGTTTTATATATAGGTAGGGTGAAAAGAGAGGCTTCCCAATACCAAATTAGGTTAAAAACGCGTCCAAAATAACTCAATTCCTCATGGGCGTTCGAACGTCGCTCGAACGTGTGCTCTCTGGAAAGGTTCATTCGAACGCTTACCCGAACGCACCTCGAATGTTTGGTCTCTGGAATATTTCCTTCGAACCCAACAATGAACGTAACACTAACGTCTCAAGTTCGAACGCTTCAATGAACGCATCACTAACGAAATTGCTCCAGCTTTACCAAATACAAATCCAATTGCTCAAAGTTCTTCAAGACTTTTTACAACTCAATTGAACTTGTTTTGTTACGGACATTGTCAATAAAAATGGAACTAACAATATAGAAGATGATCGTAAACAGAGAAAAGTAGATAAAAAAAAAGTTGTGAAAGTAACCATAGAGACGTTTTGGGTAATTTTTTAAACTACTTGCCATTTGGTATTGACACAATAATTGGTCCAAACTCCGAGGATTCATAAAAAATATATTTATTTATTTTTATTTACTAACGACTAATAATATATAATAGGTCGAAACTTTATATTCTTTTGATTTTATGAAAGAATTTGTTTCATAGGTAATATTGTCAATCTAAATCTAAATCTAATTACATAAGTATGTTTTAACATTTTTAAAAAAAATATATTTAAGCATGGCAAAAATATTGTAGTTAAATTCTATTTCAACGCATATGAGCATTCATGTGCGGTTTGAACCTCAAACATGTTATTTTTAATATAAATATTTTACCAATTAAATTAGTTAATATTCATAAAATTGATCTAAATACTACATACATTTATCCCTAAAACTAAGTATTCATTTCCCCCAGTGAATTTTGAAATTAAATATTAAGTATTCTCAATGAGTGTGGTTTAATGGTAAATGGTTTAAGATTTGATTGCAGGTCATGTGTTCGAGTTCAGAGATGTATTTCTTATAAGAGTCTGGGGTAGCTGAGGGTTTTATCTGCTCGGCTTATATCCGAATCGGGTGATTTAACGGCGAAATTTCCAACGTTTCTAAAAAAAATTGAATTTAAATATTTGTAATATTTAGTCATATATTTTGAAATGATGATAATTGGTAACTTAATTTTTCCTCAATAAGAGTTGTTGGAAATGTTTCACAAGTTAAATCAAGTAGTATCCACTGGTTCATGATATCATATCTTGATAAATATGTATATGCCTGATAAAAGGCAAAAAAAAAAAAAAAAAAAAAAAGAAAAAAAAAAAGAAAAAGAAATTCATCTCTCTTTAATTGATATGTTGCATACACACCAACCAAAGTTAATGAGGGCGTTAAAACTTATCCATTGCCATTATCTTTAGGATAAGATCGCATATTGCAATACTTTGTAACCTCTAGTTTTTGTCGATTTTCATTAGACAATTTAGGTCCGTGGAAAATCCAACTCATTATTGATGAGATTTGGAATCAACTCAACTCAATTGAAAAAGAAAAAAAAATGCTTTTTATATCTATAATTTTTTTCGTAATTGCTCACTAGATCTATGTTATTCTAACAGTTACAATATAAAATGTAATAATAATTTTTTACTAGTACGACAACATAAACCTAATGGATAATTATTAAAAAGAAATTAGATGATAGGTTTACGACAACATAAACCTAGTCCCTCCTTTAAATGATTACGTTGTGTCATGGGTTGGGTTAATCAAGTTAACGATTATATTAAAATTATAAAATTAAAAAGTTAAAGTATACAAAATAAATAAAAAATAAAAAATTATTCGATACATAAAATGAAACTCACTTAAAATCAAAGTTAAATAGAGGTTAAAAAAAAAACACAATGTAGCTTTTAAAAATTTATTTGGTTTAACCTATAGCAATTTACAGTTGATATGTTATTTTTTTTTTAATTATTTTTATTGATCTTATCTTGGGTTCTCGACTCGAAAGGGCTAGAAGAATCGTGATGGGTTTATCATTTAATAAAATCTAATATAGGTTTAAGTATCTTTTTTATATTTATATATTTTATCGTGTCATTATAAAGAAGAAGGAGAATCCAAATATCCCTATCACTTTCATAAACACTAATTTTCGCTTCACATTGTTGGCAATGTGTGTTGATATTTACTTAAACATGCATAATTTTTAAACACTGCAATGAAACACTAATGAACATACATGTAGAAACATAAAAATATAATTGAATTTAGACAAACCTGTAAATATGAATTTTGTGTATACACCAAGCTGAGTTTGTCTATTTCCTTAAGAACTTATTAGCCCTGCCCCGGTGCTCTACGAATTCATAACTAATGTTCTTTCAGGATTCTTGGTGACTTCTTGATTAACGGGTACTCTTTTGGATCAAGGACACGAACTAGGAACAATGGTGGAAACTCTCTTCTAAAAAATGACGACTGTGTTTGAATGAATGAATTTAATTGAATGAATGAAAGTGAACCTAAAGGGGGTTTATTTATAAACATGGATGATTGCCTTTGAAAGACACTTTTAGTTTAAGGATGTAATCTTTTTAAATGTTATAACCCTCCAATATATCATTTGAACTCAAAGGTTATATGCTTTCACTCCAAGGGACATATCCCTCCAATTTATGTATTTCTCAAAAGAAACATATCAAGAGACATCTCTTCTAATAAAACACTATATATATATATATATATGTATTTAGAGAATTTCCTACAATCCCCCATAATTCTCTAAATATTAATGTGGACATTAAGATAGTTTTTTTTTTTTCTTTGAAATAAAATTTCATGACTATCGAATTTACTTGGTAAATTAGTTACCATAGTCTTAAACTGTTTCGCAGTTGGTGTAAATCAAGACAATAGCCATCACACAGCTTCACATCGACTATTTCTCGTTCTACGGTTGTGTTTAATTCGGCCATGAACATTAGTCATGGCTTTATCAAGTACTTTAGGAAATTTAGCCTTAAAATTCCAATTGAAGCGGCCCCACTTCTTACTTGAAATAGGTGATCTCATTTATAAGGTATAGGGGTGTCATAGGGTCGGGTCAACCCGCGACCCGACCCTACCCGACGTGACCCGACCCCCCGCGCGGGTCTTAAAAAAAATTTGCAAATTTTCAACTCGACCCGACCGACCCGAAATTTTCGGGTGGGCAACGGGTTTAATACTAAAACCCGACCCGATCCGACCCTATAATATTTATAATTTTTTAAGAAAAAATTATTAATTTTGGGACATAAAATAACTAATATTTATATTTCAAATAATTTATTCATCAAAAAAATTATTTATATTTCAAAAAATTATTTTTCAACTCAAGTTGGATGCGTTTAGATGAGATCTTACAATTTACGCAAAGCAAATAGAAAACAATAGTTGGGTTCCAGTGATTTTGGTGATATTTTGTGTTCATCATTTAATCTATTCATTGATGTGGTCATTTGGTAAAAATGTTGTACCAATAATAAACTGCAGCTTCAAATTTCAGGTTTCTATCTTCATCAACTTGAGTTCGTAAGTCACTCACGGTACCATTGATCTAAGTTCAAACGTGATAATGATCAAATCGATCACAAGTTAATGTCTGGTATTCACTATATACATTTTCTTTTTCTCTATTTTTGATTCTGAGGTGTCATGAGTGTTCTTGAATTTAATGAGACTTTAATCGAATTCTTAAAATGAATTTTTTCGATAAATGATAAAAAATATGTAAGTAATATATATTATACTAAAAATCATAATTTCTTTAAATTTGAGGTCCTAATTTTGAGTCAAATTTGGAGATCCAATTGCTTGTGTATATTCACCTCAACGCACCTAATTTGTACCAATAATTAAATACGAAATTTTTTTAGATAAGCCAAAAATCATTGTAAGAAAACAACATCACTTTCAAATTCAAACACAGCATCATCAAGTGGGTTCTCGTGCGAACCCAGTTGTTAAAATTTTGTCCCACTTCTTGTTTGTATTAATTTAAACGTAAATTGACAATTAATGGCTAATTTCTCATGGCTAAGCATGTGATCAAAACGCAAAAATTCTTCAAAATGATAATTTTTTAAAACTTTATATATATGATAATTTTTGGATATAAAATAACTAATATTTATATTTCAAAATAATTAATTCATCAAAAAAATTATTTTTTTAAATGACCCGACGACCCGACCCGACCCGAACCCGATCGGGTTGCACTTCCCCATGACCCGACCCGCGATCCGAATTTCCCTTGACCCGACCCGATCGGGTCTAACAAAATTTTCAAAAACCCGACCCGACCCGACCCGTGAACACCCCTAATAAGGTATTATATCATTACTCTTATTAGGAGTCTTCTCCTAATATAATGATCAATAAAAGTTTTGGCTTATCCTAACATTGACAGACATCACACTGCGTCTTTTATAGGAATGAGAAAGAGTATACAACTCTACAGTGCTTGATTTGAATTGTACAAAACTTCGATTGTCTCTTTTGAACTTAGATCTTGGGATCCCCAGTAACCTAGGTTGGGTTTCCACAATGACAATTCTTAAATTATAGGCTTCAAGCCCATTCCCCTCGATGACTTCTCAACTTGCTCTGGAGGTAAACCTTTAGTAAGTAGATCTGCTAGATTTTCCTTCGATTTGACATAATCTACTCAATTATGCTGCTTGAGAGTAGTTGCCTTATGATATTGTGTCTTCAACGTATGTGTCGAGCTTTACCATTATACATTGTATTTTGGGCTCTCCCAATAGTCGATTGGCTATCACAATGTACGCTTATAGTTGGCACCGATTGTGGCCAATTTGGAATATCCTCTAAGAAATTTCGAAGCCACTCCACTTCTTTTTGCAACTTTGTCAAATGCTATAAACTCAGACTTCATAGTAGATCGGGCAATACATGTTTGTCTCGAGGATTTCCACGATATGGCTACACCCCATAACGTGGAAAAATCCACTCATGGACTTGGAATTTGATGTATCAGAAATTCAGTTAGCATCGATGTAACAACATGATATCTTATATAGTGCAGACCATATTTCGATAGATACCTCAAAATTCTTACTATAGCATTCCAGTGGTTATGTCTTGGATTACTCGTATATCTACTAAGCATGTTTACGGCTTGAGCGATATCTGGTTGTGTTCAATTCATGAGATAAATTAGACTTCCGATGATTCTCGAATACTTTAATTGTAATACGCTAGAACCAATATTCTTTGACAGATGAAGGTTATGTCCACATAAGTTCTAGTCATGTTTAGATATCCTTTATTATATTTTTTAAGTATTTTCTCAACATAATGAGCTTTAGATAATATGTATCCCTCTGATGTTCTGGAAATTTTAATTCATAAAATCATAACAGTCTCTCCTAAATCTTTCATGTCAAATATACTGGTCAAAATTTTCTTGATAGACTGAATCATCTTATGATTACCACCAATTATCAGCATATCATCTACATAGAGACAAACAATGACATATCATTTTTGAATTGATTTAGCGTACACACACTTATCACACTCATTGATTTTGAATCCACTTGACAATATCTCTCTGTCAAATTTCTCATGTTATTGTTTAGGTACTTATTTTAATCCGTATAAGGATCTTACAAGTTTTCACATCTTGTATTCTTGTTTAGGAACATTAAAACCTTCTGGTTGTTCCTTGTAAATATATTCATCCAATTCATCATTCAAAAATGTTGTCCTTACATACATTTGATGTATTTCAATACCAAATATAGCTGCTATGACTATAAGCATTATTATTGAAGTGATACGAGTTACTGGTGAATAAGTATCAAAGTAATCAATGCCTTTTTTTTTTTTATCTATAATCATTTATGATAAGTCTTGTATGGTACTTATCTATTGATCCATCCGACTTCATTTTCCGTTTGAAAGTCCATTTGTTGCCCAACAACTTACAACTCAAAGGAAGATCAATCAATTCCCAAGTATGTGTTTTGTAGGATTGAATTAATCTCACTATTGATAGCCTTTTTCCATAAAGGATCATCCAAAGAAGACATCACTTCTCTATAACTTTTAGGCTCATTTTCTAACAGATATGTTAGAAAATAAGGTCCAAATGACTCGAAATTCTTGATTTCTTGCTACGTCTAGGTTCATTTTCCTCAACATTTTCAGGCTCATCTGATTCTTGGTTTACTTGATCACTACTTATATCAGTATCAATAGTTATTTTGAGAGACTATATTCTTTATTTTTCTTTACTATGAAATGTCTCTTCAATGAATGCTGCATTCTTTAACTCAATTATCATGTTTGTATTGATGTCAGAAATCTTATATTTATATACCATGAATCGATATGCGCTACTGATGTAAGCATATCTAATGAATATTTAGTCAATAGTTTTTGGTCATATTTTAACCTTCTTAGGTTTAGGTACCATAACTTTGGCGAGACACCCCCACACTTTCAGGAATTTGTAGGAATGTGTGTGACCTTTCCACAATTCATACGGTGTCTTATCCAAACTTTTATAAGGTAACTTGTTCAGAACGTAGTTGACGAAAAGCAAGGCTTCTCCCCACATGTTATGAGGTAAACCAGAACTTGTCAACATGACATTCATTATTTTCTTCAACACTTGATTTTTACGTTCTGCAAACCCATTCTATTGAGGCGATTAAGGAGCAGTAGTTTCCTGAATAATTCCATGGTTGGAACAATATTTACCGATGATGATTTTGATGGAGTTGGTGCTTGGAGTGCCAATCTGAATTGTAAATTTTATTATTTATCAATAAAATAACTACATTTTTCATTTCATACTTTATAATGGTATTGTCATTACGCGTATTAAATTGATGTATAGATATGCTAAGAATAACATCGACCTTAGAATATTTTTGACACTAGGTGTAAACTATTCTTAAAGTAAATATTCCTAGTCGTTGGTTTTGGAATACGGTCGAATTCCTATAACCTATAAGACTAGTACATGTCGTATATTGGAATTGGAGTTCCAATGTTTTAATGCGATGTATCATGAGTTTTGAAAACTCATATAGACATGTGGGTATCCATTGGAGCAAATACTGAATTACTCATAGGTGATTCCTAATAGTTAGAAGTACACACCACCGTCAATATGAATCTCCTCGAGTCGAGTAGCATATGTAATCCTTTGACTATAGGATATCATTGATTTTGTGTGAGATCCTCCACATTTTGATGTCATGTATGTCAGAAACCTTTCATGGTGGCCTCTTGATGTTCGTTGGATGTGGACTGATGCACTCAGTAATCAAGTGCGAAGTAAGATAGGATTGTCGGCCCATATGTCTACCATAAGGGGTTTAGGTATCCATGTGACTAAGTCACGATTCTTAAAGACTTTGGCTAAAGCTGATCACCTATGGTGGATCGCGTCAGTTGTAAAAAAATCATGGACATATCGACATGAGATGTGCGCCTTGGAAACATGACGGTGTATTCTATGTTTCCTAAGCACAACTCGGATAGCCTATAACGGAGGGATTGTTAAACATATGCGATGACATCGACTTGTATAGTTTAAAAAGGTCGTTCGTGTTCTTCGCAAATTTGAAAGTGGCCGAATTGCGTACACATTACCTAGGCTTATATGATGAACGTGTCTGAACTTAGAGAGCCCCAATATAAAGTGTACTCGTTGAGCACTTGGGTAGCCGATTAATTTTGATAAAATATAATATTCGATATTATAATTATCAACTAAGATAATCAAGTGTTATGGATAACATTGATTATTTACTTTGACCTAATTGGATTAGTTCCATAATTACACAGGGCTTAATTATAAAATCATAATTATCTATACCATTTGAGGATATTATGGTAATTTAAGTATATATAATAATAGGTGGTTTTGGCTTGATTTAATTGGATTAAATCAAGGTGACAAACATTTAACTAATCCATTTCCTAATCATTGGCTTGATTTAATTGGATTAAATTAAAGTGAGAGACAATGGAGATTAGTCACACCTAATTATACATATTTGGAAAAATTGGATTAAACCCACTTAAAAGTTGATTACAACTTTTATTAATTAAGACTTGCCTAAGTTTTGCTATAAATAGCAAGCTTTAGGAAGGTTTTAATTACAAGTACAAATACAATCAAATTCTTAGAGAAATTAGCCTAAGTTAGAGAAGTGTTTAGAGAAGCATGTGTTGTCTCTAAAATATTTCATTTAAGAGAAATCTAGATTAAATCTTGAAATGAAGCTTGCTAGCATTGGAAATCAAGGTTGCATCTTGAAGTCAAGCTTGCACACCTTGGAGGTTCTCCAATAATTTCAACAATGGAGAAGTAGATTGGATCTTGCATCAAGCTTACTAGGTAATGTTTGATATTCTCCTAAGCTATGTTCATTTGGGTATTAGATGCATGATCACATAGCTTATTGTTGAGATAAGGCTAATCAATTGTGTTAGAAAACTTTAGAAGTATAAACACAACATGCTTGTAATTTGGTAAAAAAATGTTCATATTGGACATGAAATAATTAATAAGAGTTTGGAACTCTAAATTAAAGCTTAGAGCTATGGCTACCATTCTAGAATCACTTGACCACCTTTGGGTGACCTAGAATTATTCACGAGACATTTCATATTGGGATTCTAATTTGGTTTGTGTATTGGATTCAAAATTTACGCAAGTGCGTATTTAGAATAAATTTATGTTTTTGTAAAAATATTTGATATTTTGAAAAACTTGATTTTTATTCTATAACATGTGTTAATGTTGGGTTTGAAATTAAAAATTAATTTTTGGTATTTTTGAAGTGTTTTGGGAGAACCGGAAGTGATTAGGGTAAAATACCATAATTCATTCAGCTCACTGGAAAGTGAGCTGAATGTGAGAAAGAAAAATAATTAAAAAAAAGGTTTAGCATAGTGTGCATGACACTGTAGCGCGCAGTGCGCGCGGGCACTGTAGCCAGCGTACGCGCTGCGCGAGTGGGAATTTTGTTTTAGCTCGTTCTGGACCTTCCGGACTCCAATTCAGTCCCGGTTTTTTCCTAAACACTCATAATGGAATATAGTATTTCATTAAATAATTTAAAATTACACACATACTTGATATCAATGGGTTAGACCCATTTCCACTACTCGGGGCACCGATCCGACCCTAGGGGTTCCACAACTACCCCAACAGAATGGTATCAGTATCAAAGGCTTAACCACACAAAACATGTTTTGAATCTATGTCATAGTAATTTTAATTTAATTATGCATAAGACATATTGGATATTATTTGCATGTTTTAAATTAAAACTTTGACTTAATTAAGTTAATGACTTGATTGTCATAAATCTCTCGTGATTAGGTGATTACTTTTAAGTAATAGTATTAACAATGTTGGAGCATTATTGGATGGTCCGTCTTTTCAATACGAAGATGAATGAGTTCTTACTACTTATATCCAATATCGTCATTAACGTGAGGGTATAAGTGCTCAGAACTTAGGTCGCTCTGGTAAAACATTAGTTGTAGCATGATGAGTTAACGTATTCGTCCAATATCGTCATTAGTGTGAGTGTGTACATACGAAGCTCATTAGTGCACATTGCCAAGTATACACCTAGAACACGTCTTAATCCAATATCATCATTAGTGTGAGGATAAGAAATGGATCAGGACCAAACTAGGAGTCACCTGAAGTGATTGACCTTGGAGGTCTACCTAATGAGTTTATAAAGGCCAATATCATCATTAGTGTGAGGCGGGAGTAAATTTCATGAGATCCAATTCCCGCTATGAAATTTTGATAGTCAAATTTCTATTTTTTCGTTAAGGCAGATAACAGAATTATGTAAAGTAGTGGGAGGACACTAATAGATTTAAAATTCTATAATCAATTAGTTTTATCACTTTAGAAATGAAAAGTGTTATGCTACTACTCAAAAATGTTGTCTTGTAGATGGCTTTCGCTAATCCATTGATGAAACTTTTGGATTCCAATAAGCTAAAAGGAGCGGAGAACTATTTCGAATGTGAAATGAACATATGTCTTGTCTTGGAGTATGAAAAGTTGACTTCTGTCACTATCAATCCACTGTCTGTTGATATCAATCCTGACTCCACTCTAGAAGAGCGAGAATCTTTTGATAAATGGAAGGATGATAACCTAAAGGTGAAATCCTACATCTTGGGATCGATGGTTCCAGATTTGCTGAGACAGTATATTGAAGTACGAGATGCTTGGAGAATCATACGAACACTCAATGAGTTGTTTGCGGCAGATCAAGATATGGAACTTTATCGAAGGTCTAAGGAATTATTCCGTGCTAAACTCAATGAAAGAGGAGCTGTCAGCACTAATGTTTTGAACATGATAGACCAGATTCGATATCTTGAATGACAGGGCATTGTGTTTGATGAACGGCTGGGCCGTAATTTGATTATGTCTTCTCTGTCTGGTTTCTTATGTTGGCTTGGTATTAAATTTCCATATGCATTCGATGCAAGCCACATACGAAGAACTTCATAATATGCTACGCATAGCGGAGCAAGATTTGAAGAAAGGCAACCCCACATGGTGGAGCCGGCTCTTCAAAGACTTCTGGGAAGTCAAATAAAATAAAGATGAAGAAGAATAATATATCAAAGAAAAACTCCAAGAAGCGGAAATGCGCAAAATCGAAAGTAGCTCGTGACCAATTGTTGGACAATTATGACTCATAGCATCACTATTTGTAAAAGACATGGTGTTTTTGTACAAATTAACTATGTGACAAAGGAAATTGCTCTTTTATCATTTTTCAATTGGATTACTTGGATATATAAATGATAAAAGTTCATATGATTAGTACCAGATTAATAAGATATGAGACAGTATTAATCCACGAAAGGTTTAATCATTGAATATCTCTAATCATAGTATTATCGAGACTAAACATCGATAATGCGGAATAGACTAGTATTACGCTTGTGCGAGTTATGGAAGCTTACGACATAGTTCTCATATATTTAAGTATTGGATACTTATGCAAGTGTGATAAGAGGTTCTGTTAGCCATTGGACCGAGAACAGCTTCGCTCTGGATAGACCAATCGGAATCCCATTGGCAGTATGACTACGTGTCTATGGGAATCCGAATCAGGGTAGGTGTATGTGGTCTTAACCTGAGACTTGCATCGCTAATACTTGCGACAATCATTACCCTTTGATTTTGTTCATCCGGAGCTTTAACAGGTTTTGTATACGCCTCTTCTGGGTATGCTGAGAATCGTAGTGTATTAGGTGTGATGTCAAGATGAAAGTATCATTTCAGTCATATGGAGATGATGTTCACGCAAGATACAGAACTAGTACTCTTAAATGCTGCAGCTATCGGGATAGTATGACTAGGTCATGATTATCCGATTACAGAGACTAGTTGCTAGTGATCCGATATATGCTTCGTAAGGGGCAGACACAATTCCATCCCTAGGCTTAAATTCGTCTAGAAGAGAGAACGAGATTAATTTGGAATTAATCGACAAAGTAAATTTAATAGTTAAATTGGATCTTACTATTTAATTTATTTAATTGGGCTAAAATAATATATCGGATATATTAATTGAAATTGTATTTCAATACGGAATTAAAATTGGACTTTAATTCGAGCGAATGAATTAATTTGGAATTAATTCGCAAGCGACTTTCGTAATAATTTTGCTAGGCATTAATATTTAATTAAATTAGATTTAATTACGTCGCGACAGAAAATTTGTTTAGTCGGATTAAAGGAACCCGAGCCCAAAGTGTGTTGTTCAAGCCAACTCAAATTTATAATTTTAAAATTGGGTGGGACCCACAACTCACATCACTTGTCAAAAGTGATGGTGGTAGTTGGCAAAAGTAATTGGTTTTCTCGAAACCACTTACTTTTAACCAACCTTGTTTTAGGAAACCAAATATAACACACGATTATTTTTGAAACATGAAACTATTTTTTCTCTCCCTCATTTGATCTCTTGGTTGAATATTGTTCTCTTTGGAAGGGAAAATTTTCTTTCAAAATTTTTTCTAGCTAGCACTTAAAGGAGTAAAAAAAAGGTGATAAAAAAACTCACCCAAGAGTTTGGAACTCAAAAAGAGGGCTTGTAGCTTCTACATCCAAGGAAAAAGTTTTAAACTTCAACCGATCAATGTAAGTTAATTCTGCAAACTTATCTTGTTTATTCACACTAGAATCATGGTTAGGATCATTGGGCTTGTCTTAGAGACACTAACACCAATGTCTACAATGCAAGAAGTCTGGACACTGGAAGAAGGATTTTCCAGAGGTAAAAGGAAAAACAGGACCCTCAGGTACGTTTTGTATTTTTCCAATTACTGTCATCTCATTAGCCTTAGATGCAAATAGTGGATGAGTGTTAGACACTGGCAGTCCTACTCATATTTTTAATTCCCTGTAGGAAATTAGGGTTAAAAGAAGGCTAAATAAAGAGGAGATCCAGCTTAGAGCTGGCAATGGCGAGACATTGGATGTCAAGGCCATAGGAACAATTGTTCTAGATCTCCCAAATGGATGTAAATTAGATTTGCATGACTGTTATTATGTCCCCTCAATTATCAGACAAATAATATCACTGCCAATATTAGATAAATATGGATATAAAATAAACATTGTGGATGAAACTTTATGTTTATATGATAAAGATAATTTATTGAAATGTGAATTTTCTTTATCAAACGGTCACTATATTTTGGAAACATATAGAGATATCTATAATATAGAGAAAAATACAAGTAGGAAGTCTGAGTTAAATAATACTGAATTATGACATATGAGATTGGGCCACATAGGTGTTAGACGTCTAGCCAAATTGGTAAAGGAAGGTTGATTGAAAATCTTACCTTAGATCCTTATCCGATTTGTGAGTCATGCATCCAAGGAAAGATGAGAAAGTCCTCATTTCAAGGTGTTGGACACCATGCTAGAGATTAACTGGAGCTAATACACAGCGATGTGTGTGGTCCATTAAATCATACCGCTCATGATGGTTCCACATATTTTGTGACTTTCACAGATGACAAGCCTAGATATGGATATGTCTATCTGATGAAACATAAGTCGGAAACATTTGACAAGTTCAAAATATTCTGAAACGAAGTAGAAAAACAAACCAATAAATTCATCAAATGTCTTAGATCAGATCGAGGTGGTGAATACATGAGTGAAGAATTCAGAAATTATTTAAGGGAAAATGGAATTATCGCCCAATATAGCCCACCAGGAACACCCTAACACAATGGAGTGTCTGAGCAAATAAATCGTACTTTATTGGATATGGTGCGATCCATGATGAGATATACAGATCTTCCTTATTACCTTTGGGGTTACGCTTTACTTACTGCTGCATACATACATAATAGGGTTCCATCGAAAGCTGTTTCTATGACCCCCTATCAGATATGGTTCGATAGAAATCCAAGTCTTAAGCATTTAAAGATTTGGAGTTGTCATGCATACGTTAGAATTACACAGCGGGATAAATAAGCACCCAAAGAGTATACATGTAGGTTCATTGGATATCCTGATAATTCCATGGGATATCAATTCTGCGATCCCGAGCAACGAAATGTATTTGTTGTTCGCTTTGTAACTTTTCTTGAAAAGTAATTTTTGAGAGAAAGTGGGAATTGTAGGAGATTAAACTTGATGAGTTTAATCCCAACATTAAGGAACCTGAGATGGAACCAGAGATCCAACTAGATGAAGGATCTACAACACAGGTTCTACGTAAGTCGAATAGAATATCATGGCCTCATGAGAGACTGTTTTTAACATCTGATGTGAGCCTTGATGTTCTCCTCTTGGAGGAAACAAATCTGACTACCTATAAAGAAGTGATATTGGATATCGATTCGGGAAAATGACAGAAAGCCATGAAATCCGAAATAGATTCAATGCATGCCAATCAAGTATGGGACTTAGTTGAACTTCTTTAAGGAGTTAAACTTATTGGTTGTAAATGGGTTTACAAAAGGAAGCGAGGGCCATGATGGAAAGGTGGAAACCTTTAAGACCCGACTGGTAGCGAAAGGTTACACTCAACGTCGTTGGATTGACTACGAGGAAACTTTTTCACCAAGAGCCATGCTAAAATCCATTAGGATTCTTTTAGCCGTTGCTGCATATCACGACTATGAGATATGGCAGATGGATGTGAAAACCGCTTTCCTAAATGGATTCCTCGAAGAGGATATATATATATATATATATATATATATATATATATATATTATATATATATATATATATATATAATATATATATATATAATATATATATATATAACAATTACAGGGTTGCGTATCCAGTGAGACTTCAAACTTGTTTTGTAAGCTCCAAAAGTCTATTTATGGACTTAAACAGACATCCCGAAGCTGGAATCTTCATTTTGATGAAATAATTAGATTATATGGATTTATCAAAAATGAGGAAGAACCATGTGTTTATAAGAAAGTTAGGGGGAGTATGATAGTTTTCCTAGTCTTATATGTAGATGACATCCTTATCATAGGAAGTGATATAGGGATGACGCAAAGTGTGAAAACCAAATTTTGCAAGAACTTCTCCATGAAAGATATGGGTGAAGCTTCTTATATACTAGGTATAAAGCTCTACCGAGATACAGTTAGGAAGCTTATAGGGTTGTCACAATCGACGTACATAGATAAGATGTTAGAAAGGTATAGTTTTACCAACTGCAAGGCAGCAAATGTACCTTTCTGATACTGCATACATCTTTCGAAGAAAATGACACCTCAAACTGAGGAAGAGAGAGTTAGGATGTCTAACTTTCCATATGCTTCTTGCATTGGAAGAATAATGTATGCAATGTTATGTACTAGATCTGACATCAGTTTCGACATCTGTGTGACCAGCCGATATCAATCTGATCCAGGTAATGATCATTGGACAGCCGTGAAACATATCCTAAAATATCTTAAAGGCATCATGGATAAGTTTCTGATATATGGAGAAGATGAGCTACAAGTTACGGGTTATACAGACTCCGACTTCCAGGGAGATAGAGAGATCCAGATGATAGAAAATCTACATCAGGATACATATTTACCCTTAACGGTGGTGCTGTTAGTTGGCATTGTTCAAAGCAAGGCCCAACAGCTGATTCCACCACTAAGGCATAATTGATAGCGGCTTCAGAAGCTGCTAAAGAAGCTGTTTTGATTAGAAATTTTATCACAGAATTTGATGTTGTGACTAGTATTGCTGATTCGATCCCATTGTACTGTGATAATAACGGAGCCATCGCGCAAGCTAAGGAGCCTAGCGCGCATTCCAAGTCTAAACACATGGAAAGGAAATACCCATAATTAGAGAGATTACTGAACGAAAAGACAT